>JAPYZA010009352.1:0-13449 GCA_030522685.1 Eupelmus azureus | reverse complement strand
ATCGACCGTCCCCGAAAAAAGCCAGCGAAATAAAGGACCAAAGCCTCGCGCCCCCCAGATCCTTTCTCGGCTCCCTGAGAGCGCTATGCGGCCCTCTCCTCCGTGTATATATAAATACACACCGGAATCAAAACAGGTTTCGACAAATTGTATCGAATTAGCGTTTCGCGGACAAAAGGGAGTAGTAGCAGCACTCTAGCGGGGATTGCTCCGCGCTGCTCTTTTATTTGCCGGGGAGACCGACTTCTTCTCTTTCTCGGTCGTTGAGAGCGAAGGTCGCTCTCCGGGGGCTTTAACGCTTTCGATTTGGCTTCTTTCCCCTTTCGCGCGGTTAAGTAGTCGTGTATATAGGCTTTTGCGCGAGTCTCGGCCTTTCTTTTTCTGCGGGAGGAGGGCGTGACGGTTCTTAGAGTCGTTACAATGTTTTCGTGCGCTGCCGGGGCTTTTTGGGAATTTGTATCGGTAGGTGGAGGGGTGAGTTATGAGTGAGAGGTGTTGGAAATTATTGAGATTAGAGTGATGATTTTTAATTTTGTGCGCGGGCAGAGCGAGAGTTTACAGTTATGGTTTTTTTTACTACGTTGGCGGGATGTTTTGAAATATTTTTAGATTCCGTGGGCTTCGCGTGACGCCTTTTGCGGTTAATAGCCGGGCTCGAACAACAGATTTCCGATTAAAAGGTACGCCTATCTTCGTCGTTGCGTGTTTGAAGAAGCGGCTTGGAAACGTTATTCGCGTTTTTGAGGATTTCTCGAATGGTGCTTGTAATTAGAGGTTAGAACACCGTGGGCCCTGTATAATTATGAAATTAAAGAATGAAGCGTTTCCGAAAATTTTAATATTTATACTGTGAACTTGACGAGATCTCACGCGCGTTTCGTTACTGTGTGCCTAAAATGTCTGAGGAATTTCTAAGAATTTCGAAGCCTGCCACACTGTAATCCACTGTTAAATTTTAAATTTACAATTTTGTAAGTTGAGTTTGGCGTGTTGTCTTAAATTTTGTTTTTACACTCAATAGTGGACATTTAAATTCTGCGCTGTTAATTATAATTATTAAAAACTTATAATTCTGAAATGATTATTAACTCTCAATAATCCAATATTACAATTTGCAAAAATTAATAATAATTAACAAATCAAATTCCAATACAAACTGCTTTATCCTCCGCCAAACCCACCTAAATTCAACTCTCCACCACGACACAAAACCTCAACCAAAATTCAAAACACTCAATCCCAATCCATCACGCCCGCAACACCAGGTCATCGCCTATCCACCGCCAGAGCTCAGGTATTTTCGAAGCGCGCCGCACTTAGACCGCTTCCACAAATTAAAGGAACAAACGCTCGCCGGAGACGTTTAGTAAACATTTAAACGCGACGAGAGCGAGAGAAGCAGCCAGAAGCGCTCGCGTATATATATAAGGAACGAATTCGAGCTGTGAAAGCCGAGCGAGAGCCCGCCGATTTCCCGACGATGATGCGCCCCTGCGCTCGCGCGCCCAGCACGATTACAGGCCTCCGGGACTCGCCCCGTGTAATTACGGCAATCACGCGGATATTCTAGAGTTATGGACTGTCGGAATAAATACAAGCCGGCGCCGGCGTCACTGCGGCTTCCTCGGAGAGAATCGAACGGATTGGCTCTCTCCCGCTCTGGCTTTTCGATGATTATGGGTTTAAAATTGTATTTTTCATACTTTGGAGAGTCGGGCCGCTTCTTTTTCGGTTCGGTCCATTGTTTTCTTTTGTTTTTTGTTTTGGAGAGGTCGGATGGGTTGATGTGCGTTGGATGAGTGAGGTGCCGGTTGCGTGACGGTCTGGGTCTCTCGGTTGTGAGCGAGGTTAGGATTATAATAAACACGCTGAGAATTCCAATATATTTACAGTTTGTAATTAGTGACTTAATCAAGTTCCAATTTTGACAAACAATTCTATCACGTTGTATTTTCAAATTTTTAAAATAATCTCTCCACAGCACGCTACTTTATAACACACAAAAAACACAATCCAACCTATCACCGCAGCTTCAACCAGCACCTGCATCAAACCTCCAAATCATTCCAACATCAACGCATCAACCACACGTCCATCTCCGCCTACACTTGCCTCCCCATAAATCTCACCTCTCCACCAAACAAACAAAAAAATCCAACTCGCCGCACCGCTAATCCTCCGGTAACAGCTCATGCATCATTCACAAACACTAAAATCCCGAAAAAAATCCCCCCCTCCCAAACGATCCATTAATAATTGATGCACCGCCCCACGCGGTAGTAGCGCAAGTGCACAGTAGCTCGGTCGGTCCTTTTTTTTTTTAATTCCCCTGCCGCGGCGGGGGAGAGGTTTGTCCCCCCCCCCCCCCCCCCCCCTCGAGTGTAGACCGGAAAGATCGGCGGCTGGGTTGTATATATACGCGATGGAAACTTTTTTTTGGTTTTTTGAATGGAGGTGTATCGCGTGTGGGTTGTTTCGATGATGTTTTTGTAGAGGATGGGATAGCACTTGATGGAGGTTTGATTGTTGGAAAGTGGGTGGGTGGAGAGGGGGGAGCGAATGTTTGATTAGCTACTGGTGTTTAGGAGAGGTTGGCAAGAATGAAAGTGGAGGAGGTTGTGGAAAAGAATGGATGTGTGTTAGGTAAATGTTTATTGAACGTTTTTATACGATTGATAAAATGAGTGTGTATCCGTCGGCAGGAGAAATTAATTTTCAAAGATCTGTTACTTTGATTTCGTTCATGTAAGCGTAAATGATAAAACGTATTTAAAAAATATAAAAATTTCATAGTTAACTCCGTAAAAGAAAAACCTGCACTTCCTTAATACTCAAATAAAAACGTGCACGAGCAATCACGCCTAAGAAACGTCAAAGTAGTCACAGACAAACCACGACGGACGTCACGGCATGTAAAAAAGTTTTTTGCGCTCTTACCGCGCTCACTTCAACATCCTCGCATCGATCAATAAAAAATCAATCCATCGAGCAACTCCAGAGCAGTCTCGCTCCGGAAACCAAATCTCAGTCCTATCTAAAATTCGAATCACGCATCCGCGGCCTAAAAATTAAATCACGCGAGTCTGCGCTTGCGCAATCGAATTTGCATCATGAGATTATGCTGCACGGCACGCCTCGGTTTATATCAGTCGGTCTCTTCGTGTCGCTAGGCGACGAAAAATTCTCCTGGCAGATGTACGCAAAAATCGCGCTCTCTTTCGTCTTGATAAGCGAGGCTCGCGTAATGCAGCGCACAGAGAGCTGATAAGGGGCGTCGATGTATATTCCGGGTTTGGCTGGCGCAACCAAGAGGAGAATGATTGAAACATGATCGGAGAGTTTATGAGGTTACGTCAGTTTGTGGACGATTTTTCGCGTGAAATCAAACGCGTTTGTTTAATCGTGTGGATGTGGTGAGAGGTTGGAGATGATAGTTGAGTGCGCGGGTACTGGAATAGAGGATTAAATAGTAAGGTTTAAGAATTGAATTTTTTCAAGTGATGACTAGGATTTGATTAAGAGCTAACTGAAAGTTACGATTGTTGTATCAATATAATTAGATCACCTACTTAGGCCCTCATTAAGAATGTTAATTTTCGATTAGGATTAGACCATGCTTGCCATTGTTTTGCATGAAAATTTTTAATCAATATATAATGTATTTAATATACAAAACGGTTTTAATTATTATAAACCATATAAGTTCGGTTAAATCGAATAAATTTTTTTGTTTAAACTTACGCAAAAAGAATCCTTGTAAAGTATCAGATTATGAAACTCACCTGAAACAAAAATAAAACAACAATCAAACATCATGAAATAAAATTAACAAATAACATTATTCGCTAAAACAATTATCAATTTTCATAATCTAAACGATCACATCCAGATAGCAACATAAAGATAAAAATATTCAAAACAGTAATCTTGATAACAAAATCCCATAAAAACCATTCAAACCCCAACAGACCCTAATAAACACAAAAAAATGCCCGCATACATAAAAAAAAAGAACAAAGAAGCCAGGGCAGAAAGGAAGCGAGCCGGTCTAAGCGAGAGCGCGAGAGACAGAAAGAGAGAACCGGCGATCGGAACGGAAACGACCGGCGAATCGAGGTGAAGGCTGCCAGGCTGTGTTCGCTCGGTTATCCCGCCGAGTTCGAAGCGGATCGATGCACGTCGCTGCTCTGTCTACTACAGCTGAGAATTTTGGACTATGGGATGTGTGTCGTAGGTCTGGTGAGAAGTCTGAGGTTTGCAGATTAGATAGAGAGTAATTTCATATAGCAATAGATTTATGTAGTTTCTCTGAGATAGCTGCATAAGTTTTTTGTGTTTTTAAGAAATTGAAGTTGTGTTGCCTAAACATGCGCAGAAGATCGTAGAAAACGAATTGAAATTTATAAAAAACAGAAAAAATGTATCTTGGATAATTTATTACGGCGCTAAATGTTAATTATTTCTTAAATTATACTCTGTTTTAATTATTCTATTATTTAATCCCGGTATATAACTGTTGAATTATTTATCGTTGACCATTCCGCTTCTCGTCATAACTATGAGTAAGTCTACTTTTCGTGATTTTATTATCAAATAAGGAAACCACACATTTCAGCTAATTAACAAAATTTTCAAAAATAAACAAAAATTAAACAAAAACATTATTAAAAAATTACCCTGCCCAACATCCATCCACCAAACACACTCATCAATACAAAATTCCCAAGTTGACAAAACCGAAACGTGCCCAACATCCATCCACCAAACACACTCATCAATACAAAATTCCCAAGTTGACAAAACCGAAACGTCAAGCAAAAATCTCAATACGCAGCTCTCCGTCTGCAGATAACAAACTCACTCTCGCGCGCAAACAAAAGCATAACCAAAACATCTCCGCAAACAAACGCGTCATCACACATTCTCACATGCACACAAACACCCATACACGCGCATTTTCTGCGACGAAACTGCAGTCGGCGCAGACTGTTACGCGCGCGTTAGAAAAAGAGCACGCGCATGCCGGAGAGCCGCGATATATAGACGGAAGGAGGGAGTGACGCGAGAGCATATGGTTGCATAAGCGCGCACGTGGAGCCGCACACGCGCCGCCGCCGCCGCACACTTCTAGCCTATAGAGAGAGAGAAAAACAATGCCGCTTTGCATAATTCGGTAATTGAGCGCGCGGGCGCGCTTTTCTTTTGGTGGAAGGTTTTGTTGTGAGTAATGAAGCTTTTCACGCTGGACGCGGTGTGAGATGTATATTTATGGATTTTTTTTTGAGTGGTGCGGGTGTTTTGGGGGGATTGGGATGTTTGTTTGCAGGTGTTGTGGGCGATTGGTATTTAGTCGACGTCTGTTTGTCTTTAAATGAAGTTTAACTAAGCATTCAGTGCTATTGGGTAGGCGCTATAATAACCAGGTGGAATTTCGCTGGATTACCGAGCGGAAAATAGAAGCTACATTGATTATTATTTATTACATTCATTTATTTTATTGTTTAACCAGGTAGTTACCAATTAGTTACACTAGAGTCCCGAGCTAACAAGTATAACAAATGAATTATTACGCGGCGAGGCTATCAGGCCAGGCTAACCAGTTTCTACGCCGGGCGGCTCCGGCATCGGCGCGTAATGAAAATTAGCCACTAAAGCCGATCATTTACCGTCTGGATCAAGCCATAAAGCAAGTAAAATAGTACACTTTTACCGCGCATACCTTTTAAAACAGAAAGCCAGCTCTAATCTATCGCAACCCACTTTCCCTGCGCGCGCTTGCCAGCAAAACGAAAAAGCGCGGCGTATATAGTTTAAGCTCGTAAAATTCGTCGCGCAAGCAAAGAGCGATATTATTGACTGTCGAGCGTACGAGGCTAACGTATTACAAATTACAATGGCAGCTTCGCGGCGCTCGCGTATGGCGCAAGTGACGCATTTGAATACAAATCGTTATTGTGTCAACAGGTCCGGTCAAACGTCAAAGTCTCTTGGTGACACGTCACCTGTTGTAATCGTTCGGTGGCTCGGTTAGCTTCTGCGTTTGTAGAACTGGAGGCTAGATGATAGATCCGATTTGATCGAGTCTGATTAAACGTTATGCTTTGCCTACCGTGGAGAAAGAGTGATAGGAAATACGGATACGGGCTGTAATGTTGGTGCAACTTTTGAATGATGCTTATTTTTTAGTAGTGGCATTATTTCTGAAATCATGACAGATAATGTATCTTCTGTTAGGTGATCATGGCGAGGAAAAGACCAAAGAATATTATTATTTGGTCAACTAGTGATTCATTTTATCTATCTACTTATTTTTTAAATTCTGAAGATGTAAAACCCCACAATCTCGTAGTTTTATTGCAAAATCTCCTGGATGAAACGTAATAAAACATCCGAAAAGTTAGCAATGTTTGCAATAAATTTAAATAATTTGTGGCGAACAACAGCCTTTTTATTCAATTTTTTGACACCACTTTTGCAATGGAGGAAGCTTAGTTCTCGAAAACGTTTTTGCAATTGACGATCTTGATCTGGGTTGATTGATCGATTATACTGGTGCGATTACTGTTGGTTTCCAGATGGTAGTTTTAATAAAAGCAACAGATAATTTTAATTAAAAATTAAATGGGTCTTAATTTAAAACAAAGTAGTAATATCTCATTATTGATTTGAATTGGAATATTAGTTATACGTTAAGTTTAGTCAAATATATTTTCTTGATAAAATCTGGTTAATAATTCCTTAAAAATGAATTTTTCTATTTCGCAGAAAAGAGGGCTTACAATGTTATTTATTTTACATTACTTAATTTTTAATGCTTATTGATAGATGCTATGCAAACTTTATTAACTTTCTGTGTATTATTAAATATTCACGAATACCATACAGCACCTTTGAAAATTTAATTCACATCGCTATGAAAATAAAAATACAACAATTTTACAAAATAAAACTTCAAAAAAAGCTAAAAATCACACGTCAAATTACCATCCAAACACGACGTCCCTCGCTATTTACGCTCATTATACTTCAAACACCCGTGTCATTTTTCAACGCAGCTTAGCATTCAAAATCACCCGAGCACGTCTCTTAAAACTATTTACAATCCATAAATCTCTACTTAAAAAAAAATCCCGAGCGCTCCATCACTCAGCACACCTCACCAATTCTCCTCATTTCCTGCACAATCAGCTCTCAATTACAAAGCCTTTAAACGCCTCCCACCATCCCGGCCCATTAATCAGCATCCCAAATCCTCTAATCATCGGCCTCCATCCATGGGGCACACAGTCCAATCTATATACATGGACGCGCGTGCTAGAAAAACGTATCGCGACAGCCGTTAACTAGCGACGGCGACGGCGGCTCTGCACATGCGGGCGATATCGCGCCGCGCGGGACACATGAGAAGGGCGTGTCTCTGCCGCGTGCTGCATGTATATAGTGTGATATGTGTGTGTCCGTGTGTGCGCAATGTCGCACACGCTGCGCAGTTTGTCGCACGCGCTGTAATATCGCTCGAGCGAGCGAGATGTGTAAGTGAGGTTGTAGTAGCTTGCGCGCGTACTGAAAGTTTGTTGAGGAAAGTGACATGAATTGCGGATTTTTTTTGGTGGTGGGGAGGGCTGCTATAAAACTATTTCAATTTTGAAATATTAATTTTCGTTTTCTTTGGGATTTGAAATTTGGAATAGATAAATGAAAGTGTTGATATAAAGAACTTTTCAAGATATAATGGCTGTGTCAATCTAAGTTATACATGTTTGATTTTTGTTCAAAGTTCAAACATCATTTTTTTTTAAATTTATAAATTTGTATCTAATAAAATTTAACTTTATAATTAGAAAATGAAAAGTTTTAATATTGTATTTAATATCGTTAGACAAACAAATCAGATATCAAATATAATTTCAAATTAAAACCATTATTAAAACAATTATTATTTTACAATAATTAATTAGTATTATAAATAACTTTTAATATCAATGCTCACAATGTCGCAACTCTTAATAAAAACATGAAGCTTCATTTTACGAGGAGCTGAAGGAACACATTTTTAATTTTTCTACACATCAAATCATTTGTTTTTATTCACGTTACAAGTCAAATAAAATAATTTATTTATAAACAAACTTAAACCTTCCATCATATTTCATTCAAAATTGCACTATCCGCGTATAATCACGATCCCGCGTATGTTTTTAAATCCCACTAAAAATAAAAAAAGGAGGCACACTTCCGAAGATTAAAATTAACATTTGGTAACACTTTGCGCTCCTACTGACTGGAAGTTTTACAGGCGCGGTTAATCCGCGTGAAGAATCATCCGACAATTTATAGCAAGAGACGCTCTTCTGAAATTGGACGCTCCGGGAGGGTCACTTTCGAAAGTGCAGCTTTTAAGACGATTATAGACCTTTTATTTTGTCGTTACTTTCACGTAAGTGCGACATTAAGAATCAGCTTTTCTTGTAAGAGGCCAAAATGATGATTGTTGCGCGCCAGGATTATTTGTATCTTTTGCGAGCACCCTGTCATTATGCCGGATAACACTGTATTTTTAACCACGTTTTTATAAAATTTTAAACGCGTTTGTTAAGTAAAAGAAACTTGCAGAAGCTGTTAAAATAACGAAAACGCTCTAAACATAAATAAAACGTAAATAATTCTTGATAAAAGAAAATCTCTATATCTCGACCAAAAAATTAGTATCACGCATTCACCTATCCACTCAATCCACTTACAAAACAAACCAACCTTCCCACAATCACACAGACACAAAACGAAAGAAAATTCCAATCGAAAAAACATCGCGCTCCGACACTCCAGCCTTTAAATCGGCCTTAGATCGGAATTCAGCTGCGCGTTCAAATTACTTTGTCAACGTTCGCGCGCTCGTCGCTAGCTTTGCTATGCGTAGGCCGTTTTCTCGCCGGGCGGCGGCGGCGGCAGATGTAATCGCCGGTATACATCTACACCTGAGTCGGCCTGCGCCTTTATAAGCTATATATACGACGGACGACGCGCGATGCAATTCGATAGGCAAACTTTACGGGCGATCCGAGCGGCGCTCGGTCTAGCTCGACTTGGATTCTCCGAGACGTTTCCGTTACCCCGTGAGGTCTGTTAAGTGTGAAAGAGAAGAGCTGGTGATGTGATCGATTTTTTATTGTGAATGGGATGATATTGTTGGGGAGGGTAACGGTGGATTTTGATGGTTTGAGGTGGTGTGGGGGAAAAGGAAGCGGTTTTATTTATGTTACGTAATCATTAATCATTGAGAACGTTCATATTAAGAAATATTTAATGAGCGCGTAGGTATTTTTTGCGAGACTTGCAAAACTGCTAGTCTTTGATTGACACGCATAATTACGCGCTCGGATCAGGCGCGTTTTACGAGCGAAGCTCGTAACAAATGCGCAGAGTGTATCGATAATCATTCAAATAAAAAATAAGGATGTTCTCGAACTATATCTCTGAAAAAAATCGTTACAACTGCAACAACTTTCTTGCGTCATTAATAAAATCATCCTTGTGCCGCATGTCGATCATCAACGTAACAGAATCCCAATCTTCCTCCTATGGTGTAATAGCTATCAGCATACACCCATACTTGCAAAGACCTGTATAAATATGTCACCAATTCGAATTTTAGGCTTAGCGATAAAGTGTCCTGTTCTCTTAATCATTTTTCATTCGAGCGCGCTGCCAAATCGCCGCGCCTGTGTTTAATGCGCTTGTGCATGTATAAACTCCGCCCTGGTAAAGAGAATGAGATCACCTGGGTGAAACCGAACTTTCCTCGAGACCATCAATCTCTCCATGCTTTTTCGCCGAGTACGCAGGGGTATGGTTTGATGGAATGGAAGAACGAAGGCATCTTCTGGAAAGCATTGTGGTAAGTGACTTTTTGACTGCGAAAGTATATATGGGAGTGATTTATCGCAATTAGGGCTCGGTGTGTTTTACATGGACAGACGATGGAGAGAAATATGAATGGCCGACGGTGATCTTGATTATTTTTGAAAGGGAGGCACTGGGAGATGGGCTCAGATTTCGAAAGTTGCGAGAGCTCCGACGAGGTAACGATTAATTAATTAATGCTGTTAAAGTACCGTGCTTTCTAATTATAAAATATGGCCTCACATTTGTAAGCCCTCGTCAATTTGTAACCTCCGAAAAGTGCTCCTGTTAACTCGCGAGACGATCTGGTTTACAAATCATAAAATACCTCAATCTTAATCAACGAATCCAAACTAAAACCCAACCAGCCACACACAGCCACAACAGTCCCTAAAATTAACGCCATGCCTTAAATCCCATTCATCTCAATCCAAAACAATCAATCCACCCCAGCATCCCTCTAATCCCCTAAACACCGTAATCAAAATAAAACATCACTCCTCTCCACATATCCCTCCCAATCACCTGCTCCCACTCCCTCCACCGTCTCAAATCCCACTATCCCCCCTACCGCTCCAGAGTATATAACTTCCGGCCGTCAGCCCCGCTCTCTTGTGTATATATCCGGCCGGAGAACGCCCACCTTATACACGCGGCTGCTGCTGCCTCTATCTCGCTCGGCGAGGCGTGCGGCCTGCAATCTCGTGCGCTATCGTCGCCCAATTGCAGCGGATAATCGCGCGACGCACCGCGTGTTCATACATATGTGTGTGTATGCAAGCGCAGCGACATGGGTGGGTACGCGCGCACGCGGCTGCTGCACATACAGCCTCGTCACGCGCGCTTATCCGGTTACGTCCGCTGCATTCAATTAGCCGGCCGCGAGTGTGGCCATTGATATGAGCTGCGGGCATAAGAGGAAAAATGTTTTGTGGTTTGGGTATGGTTTTGGGTATGAGATGTCGGCTGGAGGAGTAGGGTTGTATGGTGGTGTTGGGTGTGATGGGGGGTTTGATGAAATGGTGCGTGGATTTTGCGTCATTTGTTTGAGGTTGCTCCATATTTTGCGTGTGTTTACGAGCGGAGCTGGGAAAACCTGTAGTCAAGTGCAGGGCAAACGGGATATTGCGATTCGTTGTATAAACAGGTTGACATGGGATTGTGGAATGCCTGTGTTTGATACGGATGCATATAGAATTACTCTTGTCTAAACAGTAAGTTGACTGGTCTTACTTTCTACTTTGACAATTTTTCTCTAATCATAAACATTTAAAAATATTTACTGTGTCTATACCTAAATTATCGTTTCCTCTTTTAAAAGAATCTCCTGATAGCTAACAATAAACATCTTCCCAGCTACAAACCTCAATACAAAAGCATCCTTAAAATTTTAATCGACCACTCGCGTCACTCCAACCTCACCCACACCCATCAACGCATCATCCAGACCTCAAAAATCCAAAAACCTCGACCTCACACCACAAACGCGCCGGCGACGCAGTTATGCAAGCGCACCGCGACCGCAAACCGGAAACGGCAAGGTCGTCCGCTGCTCTCCTCGAACTCGCGCACACATACACACACGTCGAGGTTTCCCGTCATACTATAGAGGCGGCAGACGCTCGAGTGCTTTTCCTCGAGCATCCTCGTCGATGTTTACCGGCGTTTCTCCCGTACATGCGCGAAGGCTCGAGTGCAGCGTTCGAGAGGGTCCAGAAAAGCAGGCCGAAGACCCTTGATTTATTCTGTGGTGGGAGGGAGAGGGTATTGGAGTGTGGTGAGGGGAAGGATGGCTTTTTTGACTTTTTAGTTTGAAAGAGATTTGGGTAGGGTGTTGGAAGATTTTTTGTGTAACAATTTGGTTTGATTAGTGAAATTGTTTATGATTGGAAGCATGCATAATGTTTTAGAACTGGTTCTAAAATAAACTTCAAAATATAAACTGCGTACTTTTAGAAACACAATTAGAATTATAAGTACCAGTGCAGGATACAAAGTAGCAAGCAGTAAACCAGAAAAAAGAAAAACACCGATAACGCGAAAAACTTGAGCCATCGCGGATCGATATCTTTCAACTTTCCCGCCAGAAAAAAATCCATAAACATCCATTCACGTCCGGCGTATTCCAGCTACTTATAAATCCACGTGCACCATCTCTCGCGCATCCCATAACTCACCACCGACAAAAAAAACCATCCATACGAACAACGCCGATCCCCGCATACTTTCTATCAACTTTTGTCCCAACGATCCTCCGTATATCCACCATCAATCCCAAAGCGTCTCTCCTTTTTCCCATCCAATCCATATCTCCTCCCCAAGAAAAAATCCCAAGCGAAAATATAACGTAGATACATACACACACGTCGCTCGCCTACCAACTGCCACACTGGTGCTTGGCTAATCGGCCGGCATTACCGAGCGCGCCTCGGCTAAATGCGATGACCGCAAAAACGGAGGCGCGCGCGGCGTCCTCTCCATAACTTATACATACGCGCCGATTTTCTCTCTATACGCGCTGGCGCGCGCCTTAGGATGGCCCATTAAACATTAAACATTTTCCGCGAACCGCTCGGACCGCACACGCGACATACAGGCGAGAGCTAGAGTATTATATGGTGCATCGAGGACGGGAAGAGAGAAAGAGGTTCTTTCTGCGGTGAGAGGTATGTAAGGGATGGGCTTCAGGGAAGGTATTATAAGGCTGTAGGTGGAATTTATTAGAGGGGTTTGGGGAATCGGATTGAGGGATGATTTTTTTTTTGGTTTTGCGGTGGGTGAGAGGGAAAGGGATGGTTTAGTTTCTGTGGTAGCTTTTTTTTATGAGTGTTTAATGGTAGAGAAGGGATTTGTGAAATATTAATAGCTACTTTTTATTATCGAAATAATTACATCAGAATAATCTGTGATTTGTATTCATCTTCCTGATACCAGTACCACATTCTAGAAAAACCGTACAAACCATCAACGGAATTATAACCTTGTCGAATTAGCGTTTACAATTCGAGAAATCTAAGAGCTTCAAATGCATTCATTTTTCTTACCCTCTACATCTCGCTCTCGTAAACCATCCCGCACCGTTAAACTTTCAATTATTTACAAGCAACCGAGCATCCACATTAGACACTCTCCAGCAAAGGAGGACATCGATGGTCAATGTAACAATTTGTCACCGGCTCTCTTCCTCTCCAGAGCAGCTCTCTTGAGATACACACATGCGTGTATGTCTTCCACTCGCGGGACATTAGAGGAGAAATTCACGAATGACGCTGCCTCGCTCCTTCTTTTCTCTCTCCGAGTCGCCGAAGCTCTTTTTTTCACTTGAAAAAGAAGCGATTGACGGCGGCTGTCTAGGGCTCGTCTGCCGGCAGCGCGCGCATCATCTAATGAGGGTACATTGTGCGCGACTCTCTCGGATGTATACGGGCGGCAAGCGATACGAGCAGCAGTTTTTTTTATTTTAAGAGTGTCCTGTAAGAGCGCTGGTAGAGTGGAGAAAGTTCGGGGAATAGAAAACGCGACAAGTGCTTTTTTCGGTTGCGTAAAAGT
>JAPYZA010009350.1:0-25066 GCA_030522685.1 Eupelmus azureus | reverse complement strand
TCGCTGCGGCTCTTAAAGTGCAGGGGGCAGCAGCAGCCAGGCAAGCTAAAAATTAGAAAGAGACGCAGTGATTGGCGTTCGGGCGCTGGTATCGGTAGTGGCGTAAAGCCGAAACGCGGCGGCACTGAGCGCGAGTCGTGACTGAGCCAGCAGAGCAGCACAGCACGCAGCACAGCAGCGCAGCCAGCGCTCGGCGGGACACAAGAGCATTGCACTGCGCACTATATACATATATACGCTTGCGAGAGAGCGAGCAGCGCGCGCGCACTGAGGAGCCAAGCCAAGGCTTCTCTCTACTTATTAGTGCAGAGCGACTGGGAACGGAGCAGAGCAGCGCAGATCTTGAAGAGAGGACAAGTGCTGCAGTAGTCGCGCAGGAGCTCAGCGAGCCGAGCGAGCCAGGAGGCCAAGGAGCTCAAGGAGGCCCAGAAGCAGTCCAGAAGGAGAGAGCTAGGTGAGTCAAGCCAGGGAAAAAGGCCCCGGCTGCAGAGCAGCGGCATCAACAGGGACGCTCCCTCGAGCGCGCGAGACCGAGCGAGGAGCCTGCCCCCCTCAACCTGCTCCTAAGCGCATGCGTTCTCGCGCTCGAGCGCGCGCTACCTTTCGAATCCTTCCATATTGCTCTCTTTCTTTTCCCTTTTCTACATCCTTTGCTGCCTTTGTTTTTTTTACATTTTTCCTTACACTTCAACTACTCAACACCTTACATTTATATTTTCAAGATTTCTCTCTCTCTCTCTCCCTCGCTCATCTAATTATGACATTCTTTTTTTCTTTTCATTAGTGCCAGATAGAACATGTCTTCAACAGCAGTAGAACAGTGCCCTGCCAAAGTCGGAGTTACTAGTAAAAAAGAAAATGAAAACAATACTAAAGGTCGCAGAATTTCCAATCCATCTCATAAGAAGCACAAACACGAGGAAAACCGACATTTCAAGTTTGGTCGCAAGCGCTTACAAAGTTTCACTGCTAATGGAAAATTCTTTCCTCCTTACAAACGTAGAAAGAAAGAAGGAATGATTATACCGCCAACAAAATTCTTACTTGGTGGTAATATCTGTGACCCACTAAATTTAAATAGCATGCAGGATGAAGAAGTCAATAGAGCTATGAATGCTGTAACACCAAAATCAAGTCCTCTTCCAACACCAAAGCACAGAAAAGAGGCCATCGAAGTTATTATACCTCCCAACATTCATGATCCTCTAAATCTTACAAACTGTAATGACGATGCTGAGTACGAGAAGCAACTTATATCTCCAGTAAAAAAGAATCATAAAAAAAGAAATAGAAAGCGAAAAAGACCATCAAGTACTGGAAGAGATACAAGAAATGAAAAGCTTGAAACAAATGTTACAATAGAAAATAAAAATGCATTATTAATACAAGAAGCTACAATTGTGGAAAGTGTTGCCAACAACTCTCTAACAGAACCTCAAAAAGCAACCAGTCCATCAAACTCACCACCGCAAGAAATACAACAATCAAAATTAGATACACAACCAAAGGAAAAAGTCAAGTTACGTCTCAAAGGGTTAGATGAACCAAAAGATAAAAGGTTAAGAAAAGTCGATGTAAAAGATAAAATTGTCAGCCCCGTCATACCGCAACCTGGGGCATGGAAGCCAAGATTACAACATAGGCCGAATCAGGATAAGAAAAAAATAAAACATATGCCAAACTTTAATAGTAAGAATGCCAGATTTCAGTATGGCAATTATAATAGATATTATGGGTACCGAAATCCACAACTCTTTTATGGAAAAGATATCTTAGATATTGGTTGTAATATAGGTCATATTACGCTTTCTGTTGCAAGAGATTTTGGAGCTCGTAGTGTAACTGGTATTGATATAGATAAAAAGTTAATAAACATTGCTAGAAAAAATGTTAAACATTATGTTAATTGTATTCAATCTCCGGCGAGTACAGAAGATGGAGATCACAAGGAGTATGATGCTAATTACTTCCCTATGTCCATGGTTATCAATTATGGACCAGTAGATATACCTGGTTTTACAAAACACAATGATCATAAAGGTTTTCCATACAATGTTTCATTTGTTCAGGTAATTACACTTAGTCAATAAACTTTTCCAAATCAACATTAAATACTTATATATAATAAAGTATTTTTAATTTAATTTTATTAATATAGATTTTTATGTTTACTAGGGAAATTACATATTAGAAGATGATGCCCTTTTAGCTTCAGAGCAACCTACTAAATGGATTCACTTAAATTTTGGTGATGCTGGTCTGAAACAGAGTTTTAAAAGAATGCATGCACAGCTCAGGCCAGGGGGAGTTTTAATTCTTGAATCTCAAAATTGGAGTAGCTATTCAAAGAAGAAAGCCTTGACTGTAAGTACATATTTGCAGTTAAAGTAAATATCGTCGCTTGAATGGAATAAGAGTACACATCGAATTGTCGTTAGAAAAAAGTACACATCGATTATTTATATGAGAATTCTCATATGCAAAATCGATGTGTACTTTTTTCTAACAAAAATTCGATGTGTACTTTTATTCGATTCAAGCGACGATATATAGTAAATAAATTTCTCTATTTCAAAGTATAATAAACGAAAGTTAATATTAATGCAGTAATACAAAATTAAGTTTTGTTTAATTAATTTACCTTTACAACTTCAGCTCAACTATTTTTATTTAAAACTACAGAACAGAGAATTTAAATGTAAATTTTAGCTTAGTAAGAGTTTCAAGAAAATTATTACCTATTTTCGTCTTTAAAAAAATTATTGGGTACAAATTCCAAGTATTAAAAAAAAAATTTTAAACTATTTAACGATCATGATTTTCAAATACTGTTTTTAAATGTGACTTTACTTATTCATACCATTCTTGTTCTTAATTTTTCAGGAGAAAATTTACAAAAACTATCAAGCGATCGAGTTTTTTCCGCACAAATTCACACAGTACCTGCTGTCAGCCGAGGTGGGCTTTCGCAAGTGCGAGGTTGTCTCGGTGCCGCCTCATCCATCCAAGGGCTTCCAGCGTCCTATTTATTTGTATACCAAGGCAGATGTCGTGAATCCGAGTCCGAGTATCGAGGCAACGAGGTCGACTACGGTAACCGAGACAAAAGCGTCGCCAAGTGATACATGTACCACCAGTAATGCAAGAAATTTTGAGATTTCTGAGGGCACTGAGGTATCGCGCAATGAGCGCCGACAAAGCCTCGAGCAGCAAGAACATGAGCGCAGAGAATACGAGAGAGAACTTTTTCCCTCGGAGTCGAGCAAGGAATTGACTTGGTTAGAAATATTTCATCTTTTTAATAATTATATCAAACAAATCTTACTGCTTGAAAACAGTTTTCTAATAATAGTATTTTTAAAGGCTGAATTTTTTACCTTTTAAATTTTTATATTTTCATTATCATTATAATTGAAACATTTATTGATTAGTAGTTAAATTAGTATAAAGTATGAGAAAATAAGGTACATATAATCGAAGAAAAATCAATTATTAAATTATCAAGGGTAATGTTGTACTCATTAGTACTGCATATATCCAATCAAATCACTAAGTAATAACTTATAATATAACAGCTACTAAACAACAAACTAAAGTACAAGAATTTTTTTTCATGAATTCGTATTAATGAACCTTTTTTTTTATTTTATTTTATTTATTTATTTATTTATTTTTTTTTTTAATAAAATAGGGAACCGGGCAATGCATCCACAAGTCAGCGCAGCGGTGAGTCGCTAAGCCAGTACGAGCAGTTGGAGAACGTATACGCTCCGAGTGCGACGCCTTGTTACAATGCGGAAGATACACCAAACCACAATGAGGAAACAGTGCCGTCCGTCGATCCCGAGAAGATGTGTTATCTCGACGTGAAGATCGAACATGACGAACAGGACGAGGAGAAGAGGCCCGCTGAAGAATCCGAGGATCAGCAACAGCAACAGCAAAGGCCTGAGCGCACCGAGACGCAAGAAGATAACACGTGAATACAAGGGCCCGACACGGCGCATTATTTACTTTTTTTTTCTTTTATACAGACTAAGAAGAGGGAAACATAAATAAACATGAAAATACACGAGTCTTTCAAACCCGAAACCGCGAGTGCATCGAGTGCGCGTAAGGAACACTTTTTTTCATTCGGAAGGGGGGAAATAAGAAATTATATTTGTAAAAAGGGGAGCGAAATAAGTATATAAAATAATAATTGTAAGAAATATTGGATACTTGAGAACAGTACTTTTAAGAGTCCCGCGATGATCGCTGTACAGGGCTGCGGTCTCGACAATGGCTGCGGCACCTGCACGCCCTTTTTTTAACGCTCTTTAAATAAGAAGTTAAATGAGTTAGAAAAAAAGAGCAGTATAATAAAAAAAAAAAAATAATCTAGTTGCACTGTAAAACAGCGATTAATAAAGAAGTAAAAAAAGCGATAGTTATAATTGTAATTGATGAATTGGTCCTTTTTTTTATCTAACATCACAATTATTTTTTGTATCCATCGTATAATTTGCTTTATTTTGCAAGAATTAAAACATTCCTTGTGGACAAAGAGAATCTTTACTGCCAACTACTATTCTCTATCTTTATTTGTTTATAATTTTTCTTTTATAATTCATGAAGTGCATTGTTGAGTTTTGTATGTATGTGAAAGTTTATGCGTCTCTGCGACAGTGGAGGTTGTTTGTTTTTTTATGAGCTACTTGCGTTGACCTGCAACAGCTTATACAATTCTACGACTGAAGTATGTGTGCGTTCATGAAAGAACAGGAGTGAGTTGCATTTTCTCAGTTAATGTATGTGCCTTATTTACAATAAAACAGTGAAAGAAAAAAGTAAGGCTGAAACCCTAGAAAATTTGTCGTAATAAGTTGAACCAGTGATGTTAACATATTCTTTGTATAGAAATATTATTTATAAAATTAGTAAAATAATTTTAAAAGTTTTTATGGAAATCAAGATAATTTATAAATAATAATAACAACAGTAATAATAAAAATATTAATAATAATAATAATTTGTAATCTGATTAAAAATTTGTTTTATTCATTTGAAACTCATTCCTGTTCTTTATCTCTTCAAACAATGAGTGATGAAGAGCGCGGGCGACATTGTTGTACTGCTTTAGTCTGTACGACTAACAAGAGTATTTATGCTAATTTTCAAGGCTAGTATCAATATGCTTATGTTTCTAACAAAGCGAGACGCCAGCGCCTCGCGTTCAAATATGTAATTTATCTTTTATTTTCTTTGCGAGAGGCAAAGTCACCCTAATATCTTCGAAAATCAGTTGTCCATTTTTTTAGCATTACTTGGTGAAAGTACGTGTCTCAAGTAATTTAAAAATTTATACAAGTTTATATACTCATAAAATTATAGAACCACTCCGTTTTAAATATTATAATTGCAATATTTTATAATTCTTTATATTTAAGTATAATTCGCACATGAATTATATGTAATGAATATCATTCAAAATATTAATACACTGACATTTATGGCAAGCATTCACATCAGTTATTATACATAAATCAAATTATCTAATATAAAATCACGATGTTGTATAGAGTATATAGAAGATTACATGATTAAATTATTTATGCATACTTTTAGCATACTTATAGCATTAAAAAGTATGCATTTGTACAATTATCATAAATTAAAGAGTTTTTTCCATAAGTTTTAAACAACTACATAAAATGCTTTAATCATAAAAAATAAAACTAAACTATTACGTTTTATGTTTGTCATAGTTTGAAACAATCATTTAAAAAGATGATTAAAAATGACAATATTATTTTTAAATAATTTTCCTTACATAATTTATACTATGATTTGATTAATAATATTTTTATTTAATTTTCTTTTAAATACTCATTAACTTTTAAATTTGTAAATTTCAAAATTTTTTTAGTAAATATCTTATGTAAATATAATTTATCAATAAATTTGTATGTAGTTCTTTAATTTAAATATTTTTTCAGACTCTTATTTTTATTTTATTTATCATACTATATTCACTTATATATTCTAAGTTTATTATTATTAATCTTTACCACATAGTAAATGTTTATCTTAAAAATTTTTACCTTCTCATTGATTTCATTTTTTAGTATATATTAGTTTTTCAAAATATTTTATTTATATATTTTTGATACTATTCTGAACTTAAAATATTGAAATATGTAAGAAAATTCAAATAAATAAATAATCAAAATTACGGCAGATCAAATAACCGAAAACACTTTTACCGTTTAACAAAAAATTAAAATGATATTAATTTAACCCCAAAAAAAAACTAGCTGATCTGATATTTATTATTATTTTGAATAAATTATTATTGATAAAAAGAGAGGAAAACTTGTATACAGTATGATAATTAATACTTTGAAGACTACAATTATAAAATCTAGTAAAAATTGTAGTTTACGTTATGGAGTAACATTAGATAAAATTCTCTTTGCATATCTTACAAATTTGCTTGACTGTAGTATGCGTGTGTGTATGTGTGTGGGGTAGGAGGGGGGGGGGGGGGTGTGTGTGTGTGTGTAAGAAAATCTTTTGTAAGTTTTGTGACATTGAGGTTTGTTTACTTAAACAGTTTCCATGCGCCACCTAGAAAAATCAAGCAAAGATCACGCAGGGCGGACACCTACGAACTTTTGTAAGAGAAGTTAGTTTTTCTTGTTCAATTACGATGACTCGTCTCAATGTGTTGTACAGATAAAGCTTATAGAGAAAATAGGCGCAACAAATCGACAAGGAGCATCCGGCTAGATATTAGGGTGACCTCAAACGCGTATGCCTCATCTTGTTTTTTTAAAATATAACTTGCAAGAATCGAAACTTCGAACAACAACGAGCGATACAATAATTGAGCAACGCTCTTACAAATGTGCTTAAATCACATACTTGTACAAAGTACATTGTCAGCGTAAAGGCGTTGTAGACATTATATGTGTATGTGTACATGATGTGTATATATATATATATATATATATATATATATATATATATATATATTCATCAGCCGTTTGGTGTCGTTCGGAGTTTTCATATACAAGTAATCTCTTCTCTGGCAGACGAACGATGGCAGGAGTTGAGGAGGAGAGTCACAATTAAGGAGGTCTGAATATGTGCCATTCTCCCAGTTACAAGCTTTTATCATCTGCATTTTTGCAAAGTTCGACTTTGATTATAATCTGTTTGTAAAGATTAAAATTTTTTAACTTATTTTTGTTTAACAAAATAAATTAATGAATAAAATTTGCAGAATTAAAGATTCATAAGCCGCTGTTAAATTAAGCCCTAGAGAAAAATGTTAATTGAGATCTCTGGTAAAAAGTTGAAAAAATTTTACGAAAATAGTAAAAAAATGGATAGTAGATTATCAAAGTTAAGTTTAAATTACCTGTATTTTTAAAAATTTTTGTCACTCACATGAGATATTGTCGCGAGATTTTACCAGAGATATCATTTGAGAATTTTCAGTAGGCCGACTTGTGAAGCATTACAATTAGTTGACGAAAAGAAGCAAAGAAGGAATTAAGTTGAGCGCATGCGACAAAAGCGAACTTTACAAGAAAGTGCAGAAGGAGGAGAGTGGCGCTGAATCAGTGGGCACTAATATAGATGGGCGAGGAGACGGGCAGGGGTGGGCTGGAGGAGGCGTTGGACTATTCGTCGACGAGCTCCCAGAGCATGAGGGCGGCGTCAGTGCCACCGACCGTCACAAC
Organism: Eupelmus azureus; assembly: GCA_030522685.1. Lineage (NCBI taxonomy): Eukaryota > Metazoa > Arthropoda > Insecta > Hymenoptera > Eupelmidae > Eupelmus > Eupelmus azureus. Next base: position 17,336 of record JAPYZA010009350.1, on the reverse strand, counting down.
GTTCTGATCGTTGTAGAGGAATCGCGCGCAAGCCAACAGTGAACTGTAGACCTTCTCCTCGATGTACTCTGCTTTAGCCGAAGTGCAGGGGTAACGGAAGAGCCTTAGGTAGCCCTCGGCATCCCCGCTCACAAGCATGTCATGAGCGGCCGAGCGGCTAGAGGTCGTCACGACTGTTGTCAGCGGATAGTAGCGATTATTCCACATGCCTGTAACACAAAATCAAATTAATAATATTAAGCTTTGAAATGGCTTTTTTTTTTTTTTTTCATAAAGTTTGACTATAGCGCATATGGATATGGAAAAAATAAAGTTTTTAGTTGGAATTAAAAAAGTATTGGGTAACGTGATTCTTTGACTTACCAGAGACTAAATATCCGACGGTACAGTTGTGCGTGTACCATTTAACGTCTTTCATAATCAAAGGACTCTTCTCCGAAGATAGAGCTTTAACGTCCCCTGTTATATAACGATAGTATTAAATGTGTAGCTAGTTATATATTGATATGTATTTATACATATATGTAATGTGAAATCTTACAAAATACGAGATCGTAATCTTGAGTGACTGTCTGCAAAAATCGACTATCGGAGCTCCAATCGAGCTGCACGAGGGGCTGCGTTCCTCGAATCTTGTTGCTCTTTTTGTACGAGAATCCATCCCTAGAGACCCGAAAGAGGTAGATGCTTCCGTTTTGCGAGCCCATTGCCACCATTTCTCCAGCTAGAAAAGAGCAGCATTTAAAGAAGATAATATATATATATATATTTTTTTTTCTTTTTCATCCCAGGAGGATGTATACGGGTTTTTACGTGCAGAGGACGCTCAATCGGTAAATAGGTGGTGTACGCGCAGGGAACTCCTAGGCTATATTGGCGGCTAATACAGCCTAGGAGGCTATTGTGTTCAATACAGACCAACTCGTCTTATCATATGGGGCGAATGTATGCAAAACGGATAGTACAACGAAATCTGTGTAGTTGAGTCGTACTCAACCCATAAAAACCCGAATACCTCCACCAGGAATGAAAAATTTTTTAAGCACTACGAACTACGAGCGAACCTTGCGCGATTAAGTTTGAGCAGGTTACGTATTCAGCGTGGGATAATAAAGCCTTGGCCGCTCGCTTCGCTAGCAGGCCTCGGCCTTATACTATCCCGCGCTAAAAACATATCCTCCCCAAACGTATTCGCTCGAGGTTCGCCCTTGGTACATCAATAACAACTAATAAACATAAGTAGTGTAGTAGTGTAGTAGAAAAGTAGAATAGTAGAATAGTAGAGCTGTAACTGACTGGGATTGTAGCCGATGCAAGAAAGAGGCGAGCCACAAACTCGAAGAGTAGCCACGGCAGCGCCAGTGTCGGCGGCAAGGACCAGTAAATGTCCCTCGGAGGAGCCGGCGGCCAACGCCACGCCAAACGGATGGAAAGCGATACAAATGCATTCGAAGCCAACCTAGAATTGAATGAATAAATTTGGTGGTTCCATAAGCGAGCTAAAGGAAGCTAAAGGAAGCTAAAGGAAGGTAAGGGAAGCTAAAGGAAGGTAAGGGAATAGCTAAAGGAAGCGAGAGTAGGTAGGAGCTACTAGGTACCTGGGTCGTCCAGAGCAGCTTGTGCCGCCTCCAGAGAGCAATGTTCTTGTCGTGGCCAGCGGTAGCAAAGACCTCGTCGTCCGGATGGACCGCAAGGCCCCAGAGCTGCCTGCCGTGGCCAAAGACCACCTGGTTGAAGCGTCGCTGGAGCGAGCCCTCGAGAATGTTGTTACGCGTCGTGCCCACATAGATGTTGCCGTCGTTGCGACCCGGTCGTTGTGGATAGATGCTACGCACCCCACCCGCAGATTCTGGCAGCTACAGCCAAATAAAAATTAAAGTAGCTAATTATATCGAGTGAATATCGCGAGCTTTTGTACCTTTGTATCGGTGATGCGCTTGTAATTCTGCAAGGAATCCCAAGCTGCAATCTTGCGATCCTTTTCACCGCCTGAGAGCAAAGTGCCCTCCGACAGCATGACCAGTGAGCTGATGCCCTTGTTGTGGGCCTCAAACTCCATCCTGATGAAGTAGGCGCCGTCCGCGTCGACCGAGTAGACGGTAATGAATCCGTCGCTGTCGGCAGTGACAACGTCACCATCTTGCTCGAATTGGATGCTTGTTATGTGGGTTCGTGAGGGCTGTTTGCGTTTATTAATTATGCATTATTCAAATACATGTTGTTGATATACATACTAAATGCGGTTATTGTATGCGTACAAATGAACAATGAGCAATAAGCATGAATAGCTTGAGCTACTTACGGGTTTTATGATGTCGGTTCTCTCGAAAAAGCCGTCTTTTCGTCGATTCCAGAATGTCAAATGACCCTTGCCGTGCGTTATAAGAAGATTGTCGTCCAATGGGTGGAAGGCAGCCCCTGTCAAGTCCTCTTGGAGAGTCTAGGAGCAAATAGAGAGCGCGAGGCTATTAGGATGCAGCAGCAGCAGATTAAGGATTACCTATATTTATATATAAAAGTAGGCTGGCTTACAGCAACTTTGCCGAGCAAGTGACCCCACTGCCACTGCCAAACGGAAAGAATAGCTTCCCTGCCTGCGTCAACGACGAGGACGTAGCTTCCGCCGTTCTGCAGGAGGAAAAGTTGAGCTTGTACATAGTGAGTATAGAGAGCTATAGATATATATATATATGTGTGTGTGTGTGTGTGTGTGTGTATGTATGCGGGCACATGCTAATTATATTACCAATTGTGAAAAAGCCAAGGCCGAGACTCCCATCTGAAACTCTGTCATGCCGAATACATAGAGCGTGAGAAGCGTCTCGGTCGACCAAATCCTGACGTGCGGCTGAGCCTTCCTGTGTCTTCCAGCTCGCTGTCCAGAGGCGACGAGCTCCCTACTCGGATGGACCTAGAAGAGCAAGCATCCGCAAGTTGTTGAAAAACTGGCTTTTTAGCTGGGTGAGCGGGGTCATAGCGAGGAGGGTTGAGCCATTATTAATTACCTCCATGCAGGTAATGTCCTCGGTGTGACCAACGTAGTGGCGCTGGGCATTCTCCTCGCGATCGTAGAGGACAGCGACCGCAGCGACATAGTAGAGAAGCTCGCCGCTCGGCAGAACCCAGAGGTTGCGGCGCGTGTCGGTGCCCCGGTAGCCGTAGACCCACTCGAGGGCGAGCTTCTTGTCGGGTGGCGAGTTGTCGACGGGCGCGAGATGGGAAGGCGGGTAGAACGAGCGCCGCAGACCGCGTATCGTCACCCGAGCTGGCTCCTCCCTTAGAACCTCGACCACGCTGTAGTCTAGCGAGCAAAACAATACTGCGGTTATCAAGTCTGTTGGCTTTTTGGCTTTTTGGCTTTTTCGAATTTTGGCAACATTTTGACCAACCGTTGACTCTGACGACCTCGGACTCTGGAGCGTAGAGAGCTCGGGGCCGGCTCTTGCTGCGCGCTCTGCGCTGTCGGCCCATGTCCTCGCCGACGAGAGCCGTGCTCGTTGCTGGGCCCCTCGAGCGCGATCTGCGCGCTGGCGAGCCGATGGCTGTGGCCATGCCTCCAGGCCCGCTGCCCGTCCCCAAGTAGAAAGTGTCCACGTCCGCAAACTCGTTGCGTAGCTGAGAGAAGCTTCGCACCTTACAACCACCCCACCAACATCATCACAATCATTTCGCATTTTTCCATTTTCATCATACTACATTTTCTTTTCTACAACTAACTACAACAAAAAGCGGCATCTCTATATAGATATATAAAAACATTGCTTTAAGGCTCTTCCCTCCATTCAGTCAAAATTAATAGAAATGCTTGAAAACATTTATATAGATTTAAAAACATTTAAACTAGCTAGTCTTAAAATTTCAAAACATTTAGAAAGATTATTGATGCGAGAAATAAATTATTAAACTTGCTTCGATCCGACTATAGTACAACTTTTTCTCCCTAAGAATACACGTGTTTTTTTAAAACCGTTCTATCTTCTCGAAAACCTTCTTAAATTTTAATCTTTCTCTTAATATTTATTTTTTTTCTTTTTATTCTTGTTTCTTTTTTTTGTTAATTAACAATTACATTTTTAACTTGAGTATTGAAAATATTTGTATTATTGTACATAGTACATGATACCACGCTTACGTTAAAAGTTATTTTTAAAAGATTTATATATGTTATTGATAAAACTATTTTTCACACACACACACACACACACACACACACACATACATATATATATATGGAGGGAACACCCTTAAGCTACACGCAGGCAAAAGCTCGAGAGCTTTGACGATAAAAGCTAGTAAAAAGTTGCAGGCCCTATATTGCGCGCAAAGAGCAAGCATACAGCAAGCATACATATAACCTTCCCTTCCCTTCCCTCCTTATGTCACTCGAGCTCCAACTTTCTTTCTCACTCGAGCGTGCCGCACTCTTATTATTTTATAAAGCCGTAATTCAAAAACCACGATAAATTTGCAGTGCTGCCGCTCGGCAACAATCAACCAGGTTAATTGCCCTCGTCGCATCTAGCCCTTCTCCCTTCCTTCTCTCTCTCTCTCTCTCTCTCTCTCTCTCTCTCGCTCCCTCTCGCTCCCTCTCTCTCTCGCTCCCTCTCTCTCTCTCACTCTCTCTCTCTCTTACCTCAACTCATTTTTTTACATTTTCATCATAATATTTCTACTCTCTCTTACCTACCATAACAATATTTTATTAACCATTACATTTTTTAGATATTCATTTTAGATGTATATATATAAGTTATGTGGTTACAGTACCGTGAGCCAACTTTTTTACGTAATTTCAACATGCACTAATAAGCATATTTTTTCATACTTTCAAACAATTTCTAGAAGGCTAATCTCAAAAATTCTTCTTAAATTCAACTTGACTTGTTTGATTTAACCATTTTTATAATAAACAGAAATTATTAGATATAAAATAATTATATATTTTCAATTGAAAATTAATACATAGAACATAACAATATTTCAAGAGATTAGGGAAAAAAGTAAAATTTCCTAATAAAGTTATAAATTGTATGGTTGATTAAGATTATTACGAGTTTACATATAAGGAAGTAGGTCTTTTTACTCCAAGTATAAGAATTGTTACAAGAAGATCGAGATTCCCAAGTATTAGTGTGTGGGGAAAATAAGAATAATAAGAATAATAAGAATAATTAGCGTTCGAAAAAGGAGAGCGCAAAAAAGCAGGATTCACGAGTAGGTGCGAGGAAGCTTTTAACGTGTGTGGGATGTGTTGTTTGCAAAGTCAATAATACGACACAGGGCTTGCGCTCGGCGCTTGCTTTCGTGCATTGCAGTATGCTAAACAATACTAGCCCTGAGCTCTTTATTGCCAAGCTGAAAAGTACCTTCTAATACAACGGAGGAAAATCGCTCTGCTTTTTATTTTATAGGAATACGTATAATAAAAAGCCTTTGTAATCTACTATAGTAATTAGAATAAGAAAATTCAATTTTAATAATTGCATGCTAACTCCCAAGTGCAGTATAGCAATCTTTATCTTTTGCTGCAGCTAATGCTTCCGACAACATCGCAAAATAACAGCATTCTTTCAAAGTATTATTTAGTCGCAAAAATAGCGCTGCTAATCTTCTACTTAGTTTTAAACATGACTTACGACCTACCTCTTGTCCAGACACTGTGAACATTCTTTTCGCTCCGTTCATCTTAAGCACCTGTCCTAAATCTTCTAGAACTTCTTCAAAAGGTTGAGATGTGCGGAGATTCAGTAACACTCGGCACTACAATCAAAAGGTGAATGCCTTAATTCTTATATATATATATATTTATTTATTTATTTATGCAAGTAATTAAACGGGCAATTTGCCCTTTATAAATTAAATTCGCATAAAAATATACACTTAGTAACGCAGAACAATCTACTTGTAAAGATGCAACCAAAGCTTCAGAGAGATTGTCATTAAATGTCAGAAGGTTGGTGAGTGTGGAACGCCCGGCGACAAAGCCATGCTGCTGCGCATAAAGTCTGCATGATATAACTTCAGCCAATTCATTTGTAATAAAAGCGTCAAAAATCTTAGGGAGGCAACTAATTGACAAGATTAGGCGATAGTTGGAAATGCAATGCTTGTCGCCACTCTTGTGTACTGGAAAAATATAAGAATGCTTCCAATCAACCGGAAAATAAACAGAAGTTCACATTCTATTATGAATATACAGAATTGGCTTTTGAATTTTAAACCAACAACGCTTAATAAAAAAGGAAGAAATATTATCTGGTCCCGGATTAACATTATCCTTAAGGTTATTGACAATGAGTTGGATGGCCTCAGGCGATGCAACGAGACTAGAGATAATTTCAATGACCGAATAATCAATATCTAAATCATCCAATAAAGCTACATTGCCATAAATAGAACCAAAATGAGAGGAGAAAAGAGCCGTTGATTCGGTATCACATAAAGCATGCATACCATTTAAGTCCGTATTTGAGGGAAGTTTGAGATGTTTTTTTAAAAACGACCAGAATGAACGGATATCTCTCCTGAACAACGTCAATATAGTCATTATATTTGGCACGAGAAAGGCGCAAACACAATGCTCTAAGTCTTTTATTTTAAACTCAATAAAATCATGCAAACGACCGGTGGATTTCCAACAGCAGTGCGCGCGCTTCTTATCTTGTATTGCTTGAATTAATTGAAGATCATACTATTCCGGATACGATTGGTCACGCTGTCTTACTAATGGGACAAGAGCATCAATAACACAATTAAGAGTTTCATAAAAATGAGAAAGACAAGAATCTAAGTCATCAGGATTCCAATCGACTCCCTGAAGGTCACACAATATGGCTTCGTAGTTAACTGCGATAAAATTACGTCTTGATACAGTCGCAGATAAGTTGCACTCATTATCAGAGGGGACTTTAGTCTCAAAAAAGCAGGCAGCATGATGAGCATCAGTGGGCAAAAGTTGTTCTTAAAGATCCAGTAAATGTAAAAATCCATCAGGTGCAAAGACTAGGTCCAAGGAATAGCCCTTTGTTGCATGGGCAGGATAAAGTTGCACTAACTAGGAGAGTGTCAGGGATCCGGATCACGGATTTTGCTCAAACTTTAGAATACGGTTTCAGATGTTGAAATATGAAGAAAATCTAACTATAAAAAATAAAAACATATTTTTAGTTTTCTTTAAGGAAATATTGAAATAAACGCTATTTTTCAAACCTTTTTTATTCAGCCTAGAAAAATAAATACATAAAATTAAACTAGAAGAGGCAGGCTTTCACTTGCTTTTTGCAGAATGAAAATATTCTACGTCACTCAAAAATTCTAATATCAAAGTTAAACAACGAAAATGTACCAAATCTATAACTCCAATTTTACTCGTTTTTTATACGTTTTTTAACCCTAACTGTAAACTATTATAACTTTTAAAGGTAGAAGAATATTTTAATTCTGCAGAAAGCAAATGAAAGCTTGTCTTTTCTAGTTTAATTTTATGTATTTACAGATACAAGTTTTTTCGAGGCTGAATAAAAAAGGTTTAAAAAATACCGTTTATTTCAATATTTCCTTAAAATAAAACTAAAAATATGAATAACTGGAGTTTTATAAAGCGTTAGGGTCTCAAATTCCACTTTTTTTCATATTTCAACATCTGAAACCGTATCCCAAAGTTTGAGCAAAATCCGTGATCCGGATCCCTGACACTCTCCTACTAAGTCCAATAAGTAGAATATTCAGAGCAGAGAACATCCGCTTGCGGGTGTCAACTAGAAGAGCAATGCACTAACTGCTTTTTTTTGTAGTGGATTTGAATGCCAAGTTATAACAGGAATATTATAATCTTCTATGGAAATAAATTTATGGTCCACATATCTATTGTGTATATCTTCGACAAATTTAACATATCAGCTTCAAATAAGGCAGAGTGATTTTAACTTTAACTAGTTTTACAAAAGTTGTTCAACTTTAGTGTCTGTATGAGTCACTTCAGCCATTATGTGTTCTGACTGTAATTAAAACACCTCCTCCTCTTGTTGCATCACACACAGAAAAGTCACGATTATGTCGAAACACATTGTAATTAATTAGACCAAGTTCATTAGAGTGTATATCATCCCGGAGCCAAGTTTCAATTAATATGATAAAATCAGGTAAAATCGACAGCTGGAAAAGATTAACTTTAATTATACTGGTTTTATTTATAATTGAGTGAGCGTTCTGATAATAAAAATTCAAATTAGGATTCGAGTGTCTAGGAATGAAAAGTATCACTGCTACTAGCTGCGTTTAAGTTAGCACCAGTTCGACTAGCAAATTTAGAATCACTTCCAACATCAACAAGTTTAGGCGTACCGTTAATGTATCTAACAGTCTTTAATACTTGCGGGTTAGATTCATTGAATGAATCCTTCAACCTCTTATACAAAGTGCATTGAGCTATCGTGCGATCCATGGACACCTCTATGCCTTTGGGGAGAAGATTTTTGTTCTTGATAACTCTAAACTCTAAACACTGGTTAGAGCTGAATTACACCAAAACAGGTGGAGCATTACATAGTGCTAGCTTAGAAAATCTTCTCACCGATAAAGAGTCGATATTAATATTATTAAATTTATGAAGAGTTTCTTTAAGCTTGGCATCATCAGAAGTATCAACAGTAGAAGGCACATTGTAAAAAATAAGGTTAAAAGATCTATGAAGGCGATCTTGAATTTCAGCTGCAAGATTATTCACTGAGATATTTGTAGCAGTGTTCTTCAAATCAATTCGGCAACCAGCATCAGCTTCAGCAAGCACAGAACCATTAGAGAGCTGAGTTTCAATAGACGTAATGCGCTGACTAACTGCTGCTAGCTGGCCGCGTAACTCCGCAATATCCTTTTTTTGATCTCAATCTGTTCACTGTAGGCTGATAAGCGATTATCAATAGATCTGAGACTATTATAAATTTGATACAACTTCTTCGAAAATAAGGATGTCAAGTTGTTTTGCAGAGCGAGCATTTCCTGAGATAATGAATGTTCCTGTTGTGAGGCAATATTAAGGGTTTCCTGGGAGTTTATCAAAGAAGAGTTCTTGTTATGGCGCTTAAGAGTAATCTTAGCACTCTTATCAGGCAGGCTGTTTTCAAAACAACAGGTAAAAATTCCGGGGACATCTGTAGCCCAGCCCTCTGAACAAGCAAGATGAAATGTCGAAAAACAGCCCGAACACACAACGACAGGTTCTTTTACCTCTTCCTTGCAGCTGAGACATTGACGCTTATGCATGTTTGAATATAGAACAGTTGAAACGAATTCGAAACTAAATTAAGTATATATATATATATATTCTTTTTACTTTCTCTTAAGGTATGCAATGTGAAAGACCCGAGTAGACACCTCTACGGAATATTTTACGAAAACCCAAAGATTATATGTCATAAATAAAAATTAGATCAGTCGGGAAAGATTTTTTTCTAAAGGTTTTGTTTTACAAGAAAGTGAGTCTTTTTTTAAAAAACATAAAACTAACTTTGTTAAAGAAATATTAGTCAATTTTTTTTTAACAAAGTCAGTTTAGAAAAAAAATTTTTCCCAACTTCTAATAATTAATGTTTACGACATAATTTTAGGATTTCCCTTTAATATTTTGTACAGATTTCCACCTCACCCTTTTACTTAACCTTAATAATCTTTTAAGCTATTACTAATTAAAAATTTAAAGAAATTTAAAAAATAAACTTATTTTTTATTAATTTTTTTTATATGTACGCAAATTGCACAATAACATAAATTTGCGCTTAAAAAATGTAATAAATCCTTTAACACTTTTATCTCGACCATACAAACATATTATGACTTCCTCATTAAGACTATTGAAATTTTATTGTAATTTTAAATATTTATTACCAAAATATATATACATAGGATAAAAATAATAAGAATTGTAAATAATAGTACATTATGCAGCTAGGGAGTAAAAGTAAAGAATGTCTCAGACTGCGTGTAATGCAGTCTGAGGCTTTCGTTACTTACTCCCATGGTGCATATACTATTTTTCTCCACGTGGAGCGTAAAATGCGTGCTGTAGAAATCGCCAGCAGGGCGTACAGTAGGCACTTTACGCGCCGTGTGGAGAAAAATACTTTTCCACTTTGAAATGAAGTTTGAAAAAAAAAAGTTTTTGATGAATAAGATATTGTTCGAATTGTTGATAATAATTAAAAATTAGCTTGTTGGTGAGAGATGATGAAAGTTGGTCTAAAGATATAGAGGCGAAAGAAGGAGGAGGAGTGTAAAGAAGTAAGTACGTGAGTAGGAATGTAATATAATGTACCTGTACGGTGTGGTCGAGGTTGTTGACAATGCGAATAACGCGGCCGGAAGAGGGCTTCCCACCGCCGGGTGGAGGTGCCTCGTCGGTGATGGAAGCTTTCCTGCTGAGACTGGCGACCGCGGGAGTGCTACGGCTCTGCCAGCCGCCGCCCATGCCGCCTGCGACGCCTCCGCGGCTCCCGCCTCCGGCGCCCCCGGCGCCTCCGCCGCTCGACGCGTACCACGTATTGCTCTTTTTCCCATAGCTCGCCGGCTGCAACACCAATCAACAAGCATATTCTTTTCTCTTATCGCTATCACGCGCTCCATTTCATACATTTAACTGCAGCTGAAGCAACATTTCATTAGCAAGACAAAATTATCAATCTCATCCCTTTCTCTCTCTCTCTCTCTCTCTCGCTTGAGCCTCCGTGGCTCGAGAATAGAATAGTCGACTCGCTTGTCTTAATTGACTCGAGGACTCGAAGAAGCGAGCGAATAGGTGCACTTTGCACTTTGCACTTTGAATTTCGAGGTCGAGTGCGTGCAGAGCTGCTCGCTCTATATACATACACAGTCCGTTTCTGTCATTTGAATGCGAACTCTAGCCTAGATTGAGCTAGCCCAACCGCTCGCGCTCACGGGGTTCTCGTTCCAGTTCTCTCTTTCAGTAGCCTACTTGCCCGCTACCCGCCACCAAAGACTTATGTTCTACGCGCAAGTGCCCAGCAATTGCAATTCCTTTACCTACTCCCTCTTTGTTTTTTATTCTTTTTTTTCTGCGCCAAAACCAACTTACCACCCCCCAATGAATAATGGATATACTTATATTCTTATTCCGTTATTGCGTCATTTAATCTCTACGTGCTATACTAGCACTACTACTCATATAAAAGAGATGATTGCTTCAAGGACAAACGTTCTTGCTAAATTTCATCAAATATAAAATGATGAAATTATAATTTCATCAAGCAGAACTTGAGGCTAATCGCGTTAAAATTCCATCGTACACAAGTTTAAACGCAAGGCGTTAATTGAAATTGAGTTAATTGACTAAATTAAGTTTGAGTTACAAAGTTTGGAGTAAAAATATTTATTATTTGAAGGAGCTGGGTAAAGTTAATTAGTAATCCGCAGCAGCGGAGGAGGAGGAGGATGAGGAGGTGGAGGGTGAACGGGTGTGTACCTGCATCATGTCGGCGGGCAGAGAGATGACCTCGAACGAGTCGCTCATCAACACGACGAAGGCCTCTCTGGCTGACTGGTCGTCGTCGAAACTTTGCCTGAGGTATCTCTCTCGATAATAGTCGTGCTCCTGTTGTTGCGAGGTTGCCGCAGCTGCAGCCGTGCTCGAACGGCGCTGCTGCTCCTCTTCCAAGTAATAAAAATCCTCTTGGTTCTCTTGCTCCTCTTGCTCCTCCTCGTCCTCCTCGTCCTCCTCGTCCTCCTCGTCCTCCTCGTCCTCGTCGGGCCCGTCAGCCTCCTTGGCCTCTTTGTCGTTGAGGGCGTAAAGAGCGCGCAGGCTTGATCGCCTCCTGCTGGAGCGCCGGCGACTTGGAAGGATGCTAGCTAGGACGGAGGACCGGCGCCGTCTGAGCGCCAAGTCGAAAGGGCCCGACTCCGGGCCCGAGTAATCCGAGCTCAGGCAAGACGAGGACGTCGGGCTCGCCGGCGACTCAATGGTTGAGGCTCTTTTGCCGATTGCTAACTACTTTTCCTCCTTCTCCTCGCTCAGCAGCTCTATTCTTCTAATTTACCTGCTGCATTCGTTCCTCGCTCTACCTCTCTCTCTCTCTCTCTCGACAAATCTATAGACAATCTTGGCTTTTTAACAAACATACACACACACACACGCGGCAAAATCACTCCCAGTCGATTCTTACCATTTCCTAACAACTTGTTCGATATCCATTCAACACTTTATTATTTCATTTTTCCTTTCTTTTTTCATATCCCGATCTACGAACAAGTCCTCCTTTAGATGATTTAAAATTATTCTCCAATCTCATACCTTAACATTGGTCTTTGAAAAAACGGTCGAATGTAGAATTGACTCTGGCTATTAAAATGTTGATTCCTGAGGGCTTTTTCGGCTTTCCGCACAATCATTCTTCCGATGATATCTCAGTAAAGTCAGTTGCTCCGACTGGCAACAAGTTCATTTTTCTCTTTATCGAGGCAGATATCTAGTCTAGTAAAGTCTTGTCTCTTGGTAAAAAATGGCAAATCGCTGGCAAGACGGGAGGCGAGAGCAAGAGGCCGAAAGGGGCTCTAGGTCTAGGAGGAGGGGGGAGGAGATGGAAGAGCGAGAGAGGAGAGCAGCCGAGCAGAAAGCCGGTCTGCAGCCGCTGCGGTGGTCCTCGATCGACTACTACTACTTAGGCGCGGGCTGCTCGAAAGTCGAGCATCGCGAAAGGGGGTCGCGTGCGCGCGGGCAGCGCAGGGGGGGGTGGCTGTGGAAGGGGGAGGGGGGGGGGTCGAACCGCCAACTGGCCAGCGCAGCGCAAGCACCGAGAGCAGCTCCGGAAAAGGGGCCACAAGCTTTCGAGGAGCTGCTGCTCTCCCCGCGAGATCCTTGGAACGAAGCGAGCTCACCTCCCACTCCTTGCCACTTACACATTATGATTCGGCCCCTCGATCCCTCTTTTCAACGATACGCGACTCGGCCCGACAGAGAAACAGCTATATACATCCCTCCACTCATATCCTCTAGTGTGTGTGTGTGCACATTTTTCGATAGCGTGAGTCTTCAAGGCCAGACGACAACGACATTTCTTTTTCTACAAACTTTTTTCACAACAGCTTGGGCTGCTCTCTTCTCTCTTTTTTCTTTTTCTTTTTTTCTCCGACAAACCTGCTCCGCCGGTACTTATTTATATATATATATATATATACATACTAAGCATAGAGCTTTTTCATTTGAAAACAATCAAAGCCGCTACTTTACTATTACATGTATAGAGAATTTTGATAATTCTAATGAGCAACAGTTACATTTGCTTATACGAAGAGTGGCGTCGCACTAATAGAAACGAGTATACCATTTCATCAGGCTATGATATATAAGCTACTATAAAAGTCAAACATAAAACATGAAAATTGACTCTTGTCCGATCAAGCTCGGACTTGATCTACTTGCACGCGATTTATCATCTTTCTGCTACAAAGAAACTACTTTAATGGAGTTTAATTAGACTGAAAATTTTATGAAATTCTGCAGATTAGAATTATGAAAATTGCTATAAAGAATATTGGAGCAAAATAAATAAATAAAAAATAAAAAAAATTGAAGGAGCTAAAAAGAAAGAAAGTAAGAAAGCTAATCAAAAAAAGTAGTGGACTTAAAATCGATGGTGCAACCAAGTTTGCAATGGCATGATAGAAGCTGGCCGCGCCTCCATCTACACTTGCACAATACTAGCCATTCTATACTTTATAGAACGGCCCAATTATGCATGCTAATGGGCTTTCTCTCTCTCTCTCGAATGTGTGGTGCGTCGCTATACTGCGGCGTATGGTCAGAATAGCTTCGATTTTACCTTCTATAAAATGATTCGCACGTGCGAATCTACTTTGACCTTAGGTTTATTCGGTATTCATATTTTCTATTGCAAGGACTTTATCTCAATCGACATTCAGATTTATTAAGTGTCTATCATTTAAAGTCTCACAATGAACAGCATCTTCCAGCTACTTTGGAATACTTATATAAATAATACGGTTTTTGTATAAACTTATATACATAGCCTAATACACTATTTCGATACATATTTTTCCTTCGTATAATAAAGGTTTCTTAAGTACAGATACTTAGGCCTATTGCACGAAAAAAGACATAGAAGGAACAGCCTTAAAGACAGAAAAATTGAGAAAGAGTTTATCAAACATTTGATAGACGTTTGGTTAACGTTTAACTAAACAGTTTTCGGCGAACATATATAGAAAACAATTTTATTGTAAAAGTTTTCGTAAAGGAATATTTGAATTTTCAAGTACTATATGTTAACTTTACAACAGCCAATTAATATCGGCAAAATTGTGTTAATATGACATTCCTACTAGACGAATCCATTAAAAATGTACATTTATTAAAAGTTTTCCTAAATATCGGTCAAACCCACAGCAACATTTCTTTCTCTACTACAGCATGATTATTACCAGTCTCGTATCAATATCCTATACTCATTAGGCAAATTTAAATCAACAACTTTTAGTTTATTAAGATTTTAGCGAAACTTTGCTCAACAAGTTACAAATTTTAAGAAGTGAGAAAGCAAAGAAGCTCGAAAGGTGCAAGGAGAAATGAAAAAAATTAAACGCTCAATTAATTTGAGTTAAGATATATATAACGCAGCAATCTGGTGTATAGCCTGCAGACTTGCGGTGAGAATTCGAGCAAGCGCAAGTCGATATACATATATATATATATATGAATAAGGTACGAGTAGCTGATCGGCCGCCCCTTCAGCTCCAATTAGCCTAATTGGATTGTGCCACTATTAGAAAATTGGGCTCTGCGGTCATTACGCGCCAAACAGCTGCGCTGGCGCCTTCTTTTCCTTTATTGCTAGATTGCTCAGATTTTATTTCTACCAATTCCCATTATTTCTTTTTTTTCTTTCTTTTTTCTTTTATTTACGCAAAAGCTATTTTTTATCCTTTTATTGAATAAAAATATATTTTTTATTTTATTAATTATCAATGTCATTTATCAGTTCTTCCTATGACAAATCCAAATTAAATTCTAGTAATTCCTTCAAGTTACTTCACTTACTTAACAATGGTAGGTTCCACATTTTTTTAAAGGTTTTTAAAAAATTGAGATAAAATCAATGTTTTAATAAGGTTTTGTAATATGGAAAGTAAAATATGGAATTAAAATAGAAAAGTGGAATAATTTAGTGGAGTTGAGGCAAGTGCTGGCACACCCATGAGTCGTTTAAAACAAAGAGGTTAAAGCAAAGGGGTTGAGCGCAATTTAAATCTGACGTCCCCCTTAACTTTGGCTGAGGAATTTTCGTGGCGACGAGGGGGGAGGGGCAGTGATTGAGCGTTTCGGGGCCGGCGAATGGGCGCGGCGATCGATCGGCTGCTCACTCCAATGAAGGATGATCGCCTCGTTAATCAACGTTCATTAGCATTTGCACTGAATAAAAGGATTTGCCGCGAGCAAGCAGATTGGGTCTAAGCCAGATGCTACGCTGCAATGCAACAAAAATTTTCTTTTTATAAAAAACAAGAAATTATTAAACGCAAATTTTTAGAGCTTGCTCCTCATTCGCGTCACACAAACCTATGACCAGATGAAAAAGCAGACCAACTATCAAGTTTATAAAATTTATTTATTACTTGTGTGCATTTAAAAGTTAAAAGTGAATGGGTTTAACAGTACGTGTAGCATAAATGCATCTACTTTTGTCTAGATGCGGTAGGCAGCTGCAGCTACTACTTCTCGATCTACGCAAATCGTTCACGTGCAGAAAAGCTTTGACGTCATCGAAGGTTCGGAATTCATTTCACAAGGGCTCGAGGCTGGAATATTATTATAGTACTTTATCTTGATTCTTTTGATAGCCCATCGTTAAACACACACACACACACACACATGTATATAACAGACTTATTGTTATAAAACAAAATCTATAAACACTTATTCTTTACTATTTGTCCATCAGAATAAGACAAGAGAAAGCATAAATGTAAAATATTCTTGTTTGGTTTGATCAAGTTAGAGTTTTGAAAAAACTGTTAGAAATTCCGGATGTTTTGGACGTGCACGTTACACACGTTATTCATGAATTTTCATTTACACATACATTACTTGCTTTGATTTGTAAATGATCTCATTTCCATTTCGAGCTAGCTTATATATACTTAGCAGGTGCAAGAAAGTTGCAATATCATTTTAAATATCGCGAAAACGTCATCGCGCTAAAAAAAATCTTTGTAATAGCTTTTTAAGCTTAAATGTTTTTTGTTTGTGGGCTTTACTGGCAAGTCTCCTATGAAAGGTAAGAGGTGAGCTATATTGATTATTATGAGTGAAAGAAAGGATAAGTAATAAGGGTAGGATAAGAGAGAGAGAGAGAGAGAGAGAGAGAGTCGATTGTGAGGTGGTGGTTTTGTTTGTTGTCGCGCCGGCTTGACCTTGAAAAGCAGCAGCAGCAGCAGCGGCAGCAGGGATGCGGAGGTGGGGAAGTGCGCGTCAGTGCGCGCAAAACCACCGCCGCGACACAGCATACAGTGAGTCGCGTGTGAATCAACATAACGCAGGGTCAAGGTTAGCAAAACCCCCCATTCTAGTCTCTCGCTAGACGAGCCTTTCGATTTTCCAGCTAGCCCGCCAGTGCGCGCTTGCTGCTCAATGCGTCTTTCTACTAGCTAGTACTAGTTAGAGAGGGAGAGCGAGGATGACCCCAACAACCTTTAACCCTTTCAGGAATGCATTAGTCTTGACGGCCCGAAAGGTGGGGAGCTGCATTGTTCGAGAATCCGCCTATCGCCTGCCTGCCTGCCTGCCTGCCTGCCTGCAACCTAGCCTAATCTAATGCCTCGCCAATTCATATACTGACTATATATTAACTATCTACTTCTCTCTTTTTTCACAACATATCTCTTTCTTTCTTTCAAATACTCATTTTATATATTATACTATTTGGCTATTCATCTCCTTTCTATTCATTTTAACCTAGCTCTTGCACTATATACACAAAATATTCATAAATCCGTATATGCCTACGTATAAACATTTAGCCCTCTTTAACGAGTTTCAATTATTTTTTTACTTTTTTATCAATGACAAACTATCCGAAAATACTCAACAAATATATCAAAACTTCGAAAAATTAAATAATATATATAATATAATATTTCCTACTTTCATATTACATCATTTTCTTTTCTATAATTTTTTAAAAATTTGTTAACAATTTTTATATTAGAACAGTGTGTTAACGGGATGTCGGAGCGGTACGACACGTGATCTTTACTGTATTTCCAAGTTTTTGTTAAAGTTATTAACTCTATAATGAATCTAAAGGGTTCGTTGG
>JAPYZA010009348.1:0-16824 GCA_030522685.1 Eupelmus azureus | reverse complement strand
TCGGCGCTTCCTCTCGCTTTTTTTTTTCTTCTTTCGTTCGGCCAGCGAAAGCGCGCTTCATTGTGCCTCGGTTTTATGGCCCCTCGCTACTGGTACGAGACCGCGTGCTCCCGTATTTTTGCCCGGCTTTGATTCCACGGGATTTTTGTACTTTGTTGCTTTGTTAGCGACTTGGGCGTTCCTTTTGTAACGGGGGCAGTACTGTTATCGCGGCAATTTATGACTGTTTTGTTTGCCTGTCTTCGGGGGGCCTTTGAATTATATTCGACTTAAATTATGAGTCTCTGGCGTTTTTACTTCTATTGGGCGTATGTGTTTTGAGGATTCTGGTTTGGAAAAAAAGACACTTTGCTGATTGAAATTCAGGCATACTCAATTATAATGAAAAATTCAATTATACGTTATTCGCATTGTAGTAGAGAAGAAAATATTGAATAGGCAATTGAAGCAATACTGTTACATAACAAACACTAAATCCAGAAGATAATTTCGAAATTACCCCTGACACACTGCCTTCGGAAAAGTTAACCGCAATATAACCTCCCAAGCAGAGCCATTTTCAGGATTGATTCTCCTCCCCGGCGACGGCCACTGTCGCGTCCTTGATAAATCTAATCCCCACGATAAACAAATCCAATCCGGCATAATCGCTTTTCTTTCGCTCGCCTCGCTCGTCTCTCCGCTCCCTGTTTATCTCCTCTTCCTCTTCGGCATTCAACAGTCCGCTCGCGCCGCGCTTCCCCCCTAAGTGTCGTAAAAGCGTATTTGCATTCTACTGAAAGTCTCGAGCGAGCGGAGAAGACGTAAAGGAGGAGAGAAAAAAACGAGAAGAGGCGCGTATTTCGCGCGCTGATTTTAGCCCCGGGCTGTGAGAGACTTGACGCCCCCGCGAGTGTCTTACTTACCGCGAGACGAACTTGACTCTATATCTAGGTGGGTGTGTGAGTCGAAAGCTTTCGAGTTGCTCTTACCTGGAACAAAAAAGATAATGTTTCGTTAGTATTTTTTTTGTTTTTCAAGTTTTCTTAGAGTGCATGTATGCTCCAGATGATTTTGGAAAGTAAAACAGTAGTACTTTTAAAATAATTGTGCTGTCACGTATAATTTTTTGCACATAAAATTTAATAAAATAGAGAATTAGATAATACTTTAAAGAATTACTTCCCATGTTCAAGAATACTCTTACAAAATTTCAGATTGATTCTCCGTCTCTATTTTCACGTATATCTATTCAAAGTTCACTGGTTTTGCTGAATTTTATGTAGATGTAAATATACGATAAATCAATCTAAAATTTTACAGTATTTTTAAAGGTGAAAATTGATTTTTTTGTATATATTACAACACGACCTCTTTAAAAGGTTTTGAACTCAAACAAAGAAAAATATTATAAGAATATATTATTTTAATTTTAAAGTATATATAACATTGTTATCCCCTCTGCGCCGTACTGCCAGAGGGCTGTAAAGAGTCTAATTCGCGAACACGCCGCTAGGTGGCGCACACCTACCCCCGGCCATCACGCCTTAGGAAACGCTACCTTTCATACATATAACCCCGACACCCGGTCCACACGGTGAGCCTATCGCTCACCCGAGCACCTTCCCGTAGATGGTCTTTTGGTCTTTGGCAACCACTATAGCTTGAAGTGAATAAAGGACAATAATAAAGGACAATTTTTTTTAGATAACTAAATAATTGTCTTATTTAATTATCGCCCTCGCGAGGCGTGCCTCGTTTTTTTGGGGATCACTCCGGATCCATCCTCTTTTCCTTCCTATCCTCTCCTCTGGGTGGTGTGGCCTTCGCTAAGCCGGGCGGGCTTTCTCTCGCCTTCATGCGTCAACATATAGTCACTCCTAGGTTACAGAAATTTCACTTATATTTCACATAGAATATAACATTCAAACTTTTTACCGTCGCCACAACCGTAAAAGACAATAAAAGCAGTTCTCCATAGAGAACTGTTTAAAATTTATTCTCGGAAAGTTATACTTTCAATTTGTAATACAGAATCTCCATTCATAATAAAAATAAAGCAGAACAAATTAGCGTAACATCGTCAGGCAATAAACCCTCGTCTCTGGCAACAGTGACACAAGAAATAACAGACGTCTTCGCAATAATAGTCGGCAATTGTTCCGACCACTTATGCAAATCTCGCCCGCTGCCGCCCGACTAATTCGTTCCGCAGCGGTACCAGACGTCGTCCTCGTGCGCCATGTTTTCCTACCCACCGAATGTCTCGTCGATTATACGAGAATTTTACGGATATATCCAACCGTCCGGATATTTTCTTTTGCCTCACTTTATTGTTTTCACTTCAATTTGCTTGTCATAGATTGATATAATTAAGGAAGGGAATTTCGATTTAACTTATCATAGGGTAATATTAATGAAGCATTCTTATTTCTTTTAACGAGATTGCTGTAATTCTTGTAATGCTTTTATAAGACCAAAAATAAATATTCAAAATTTTGTGGAAGTAAGGAAGGTGTAATAATTTGATTAAAATTCAAAAATATTTATAGATCTTAAACAACTTAACTTTTATCTTAACTTAAAAACTTATCGATAACATTAACTTCATTCTTATAAAAATTTATTTCTAAAAATAGTATGAAGGACGCATGCCAAAAATAAATCGAAAGTCCAAAATATTTACAGCAACTTAGCCAGTCGTATTTACCAAAGCCTTCAAAAACTTGAGAAAACCTTCGCTTCTCCCCCCGTCGGCCAGCCAATCCTGCCCATTTTACATTCACCCTCTAAAGAAGCGCACACGTCTTACCAGCACGCGCAGATACACGTTTATTTGCTCCTCTCTCTCTCTCTCTCTCTTTCTCTCTCTCTCGTGCTCGCTCATCCGTCGCTTCGGCTCTTATGTTTATTTCGAGTCGACTCGTCTCCCCGCCCCCGTCGACATCAACAAACATCTTGATTATACCGTGAAAGCCCCGCGCGCACGCGCGCCTCCCTATATATATGTATTTATGCTCGAGGAGAGTTGGCTCGTCGTCGTCGTCGTCGAGCGGGAGGGAAACTCGTGGGCTTCGTCTTCGTCTCTCTCTCTCTCTTTCTCTCTCTCACTCTCTGGGAGTCGAGTAGCGCCGCGGCAGCACGTGCATACACGTATTTTGCATCTCATTTCGGGACGTTAGTCGCGCGCGCGCGCTCCGCGTCTGTCTTTCGGTCTGCGCGAGAGGAAAACACGCGAGTATAAACAGGGTTAGGACTCCGACAAATATGCATTGAATTTTATGTTAATGCCCGAAGCGCGCACTCCATTTCGGCCTTTAATTGAAGAGGTAGTTAAGGCTCCGAGGCTCCGACTCTGAGCCTGCCTCTTGGATACCTCTCCGACATATTGTGATGGTATACCCCCGCTTTCTGCGCCTATACAGTAATTTTGAAAACAATCTCGTTGCTGCTGTCGTTGGTGATTTAAACCTTGCCGTTGTTATTTTTTCGCGTTCTTATCTGATATGACTTTTCGCGTAGTGCGCGCGTTGTTCTACTTTCGATGACATGTGTACAGCTCGATTTATGTACTCCTTCGAAGCGATGTAAATATTGATACGCACTAGGAAAGCACTGAACAAGACTATTTTAAAGTTTCGTCCCGCTTTTATTTGCCGAATAAAAACAAAGCCAGAAACGACTCTTCTCTTCCGCTCGAGACTTTTATTGAACGTTCTTTTAAGCTAATACGCCACGAGCGCCGCTCGCTACATCATTTCCCGGCGAGCGCCGGCATAAGCCGAGAAGCCAGCTAATATCCCGAGATTTGCGCATCGCTCTCCCGCCAGTCATTTTGGAAAATTTGAAATGTAAACTCGCGCGCTGAATCATGAATTTATGAATAAAGCATACAGTCCAAAGAAAAGAAACTCTCTTTCTCCCCCCCTCCCTCTCCTCCAGCGGCCGCGTGCTATCGTGTATTTGTCTAAGAATATCCGCGAAGAAAGCCAAGGCTATTGAAATTTCTTACGTAGGGCGGTAAGCGTGGAAAAGTGATTTATGGCAATGACCTCAGCTCCGCGCGGCAGCGCTATCTAGATAACGGGGTAATTTATGACGAGAGCTAATTAAAACTGCGCGAGTAAGTTTTGACGAATTCCAGCTACTGTTTTCGAAGTATTTTTTTTTTGTGTAATAGTGCAGGGAAATAGGCCAAGTTTTGTATATTTTTTTATTTTTCGAAATATTGATTGGAAAGGGATGAATGCTTTTGGGCTATTCAATTAAGAGAAAACAATTTCCGTTTTTATAGGGACAATTTTCAATTTCACTTTTAATTTTGTTAGCAATTAAGGTTGAATTAAATTAGTTTCTCTAAAGAAACTTGCAATGAATTTAGTCTTCTAGAAATATTTTATTGGCTGCATATTTTTGTATTCAAGGAGAAACTATTAATGTATTTTAAAAGTAAAAAATTGTATAAAAAAAGGTACATAATAAGCTTGGTATGAATCACACTTAGTTACATTTAAATTTTATTTTCATATATTTATTTATGTTTGTTATACTTAAATTACATGCATTCTATGAAATTGTGTAAGTACATCAGTACTTGACCGACTTCCTACTTATTATGTTAATTTAACTACAAACGTTTACTATATTCTTTAGATATTCGTTTTTACATTGAAAAAATTGAAAAGATTTCTGTATATTGTACATAAATCCTACAATTATTTTCCCTCTCTTATATAAAGTATACTTTAATTTCGTTATAAATAATTTTAATACCACAGAAACTAAATATAATATGTTGTACAGTAAAATAAACATTTACATAAAATAGCCATTCTGATTCTTCTCAAAACCACCCAGCAGAACCCTTTTACAGTCTTCACTCAATCGCCCTCTCAACAAGCCCCATTTCGCTAAAAATCGACCGTCGCAGGCGGAAGAAAAAAAAGCGAACAGCAAAGCTAGCGTGGGCTCTACCGGCAGCAACGTAAGCGATTGCTACTCCCAGCCTGTAACTACGGGCGTCGCGACGTCGCCACCGGTAATTTGTTACTCCTCTCGCGCAAACCTGCACAGCAGCTCGGGCTTTTTTCGACGAAGCCTCGTTAGCGGCGCTGCCGGCGAAAAAGCCGGGGAGCTCGTGGCGCTCGGCGTTTAGGAGAGAGGCTTGCGCGCAAGCTCGCAAAGGAAGCTTCGCCGGCCCGCGGATTTTGTTTCCGAGCCGGCGCGATAATGAAAAGAGGTGTCGAAATGGGAGCCTGCGAAATTGGACGGATCCGGAGGTTGAGTTTGAAAGGAAAGTAAGCTGATATTGTTAATTGTCGGCTGGGATAAAAGTTGTTGTTGAGTTGACGCTTGTAGAAAGTTTGCTCTTACTTTTTTATTGGCAAGTTGTAACAATGAGTTTTGAGAGAATCACTTTTTTCTTTAAGTTTTTTTTTTTAATTTTATATCTACGGTATCTGGTTAATTATAAGCGCATTACAAGAATTACGCTTATTAAAATAATCTTATAACGTTTTTAATGCACGAACGTTTTCATTCTTAAGAGTAGTTTAAAAGATTTAAAGATTATAAAGCCTGTGCTTTTAAAGGGGGGAACTTTTTCTTGGGCTCGCAAATTTTTCAAATACTCGTAGCCCCTATTATATGACTTTGCTTGCCAGTAACCATCAAGTCGCCGTGCGTGTCCTATCTGCCCTTGCCTTCCAACTTAAGCCAGCTATTATAACAACGGATTTTACGGCATTTCTCAAAGCACCGCTCAGATCAAATCTATTGTTTTAAAAGCCGAGGCTTATAGTCTTAAATTACATTCAATCTTTTCGTTG
This sequence comes from Eupelmus azureus, assembly GCA_030522685.1. Classification (NCBI taxonomy): domain Eukaryota; kingdom Metazoa; phylum Arthropoda; class Insecta; order Hymenoptera; family Eupelmidae; genus Eupelmus; species Eupelmus azureus. The sequence continues at coordinate 11,017 of JAPYZA010009348.1, read as the reverse complement.
CTAAGCGCCACCATATGTCAAAAGACATACACGCTAATAAATTCAAAAGTGTATTTTAAAAAATAAAATTCATAAATTTTAACATTTATTTCTTTACTTTATTTATATTTTTTATAACGTTGTTAACATTGATTGCAACCCGAGAACACAATTTCACCCCTCGTATCGTTCGGCAATAACCATAAAAAACAACTAGAAATACTTTTGAAAATTTTTAAACAAATACATCAAATCCAGCCGAATGCATTTAGATTCAAAACGAAATCTGGCATTCACGAAAATCATCCCCTGTAAAAAAGCGGCAACAAAAGCCGGCCGTCAAAAGGCAAGCAAGGCTCTAAAAAAATTTACGACCAATATTTTTCATACTCCTCGGGCGTCCATGCGGCCTCGCGGGCGTATAGCCACGCGATACGATAAGTGCAGTTCGAAACGCAGAAGACAGCCGCTCGTACGTGTGAATGGAGCATCGCGATCCTGTGTATACGTATATGTACGCGGGCTCTCGTATTCTCGCCACGTAGAGGTCGCACGCGCGCGGTCTCGAAAAACACGCGTCTATCGCCCCTGGTAATCTACACCGGGCTCTCGCTCTCTCTCTCTGCGGCCCGTTCGTTCCTTTATCAATGAACCATTGCGGGGGCGGCATCGTGCGTCGTATATGTACACCTGCGGCGCTCGCGCGCGTCACGAGCAGAGGCATGTGGCTGATGGAATGTTAAGCGTAATTGAAGGAGCTCTTTGCGGCTTGTTTTGGATTTGTCGTGTAATTCGCGAGCTTGCTGCGACAGCTTACATTTGTCAAATGAATTATTTGAAATAAACTAGACAGTTGATTTGATGGGTTTTTGTAGAGATGTCTTTGAAATTTTCACAGTAGAAAGGGTGCGAGTTGATCAGACCCAGTAAATCGCTATAACTTACTTATTTTAAAATAACTGGTTAATCAATATCGAAGTGAGGGTAAAAACTATCTTTCGTCTTTTAATCCTTATATACAGGGGACAGTCAAGAAGTGAAGGAAAATAAAGTAGGAGAAAGAAGAGAGCTCGTATACACAGTAGCAGCCTCGAATGCAACTCAGGTGCGGCGGTAAAAATTCACTGAGCGCAGCAGGAAACGAGCAGCGACAGCGCAGCGGCAACGCCGAAGTGTACACACATATATACAGAGATAGAGATAGAGAGAGAGAGAGAGAGAGAGAGCATGGACTTCGAAGAAGAGACCTTTAGGACACCCCGGAGATCCACCCACAGCCACGCACACAGAGCCGAGCCGTATCCCCCGTGCATTTCTCGGGGACGCCGGGCCGGGCTAGTGCCCTATAAACTTCCAATTCCATTGGAATACATGTACAATGCGCCTTGGCGACAAGCGGCGGCGACGGCGGCAACGGCTTCATTAAAGGCTGCAACGTTGCCACGACCTCGGGATACGGCAAGGGTTTAGCCTGTACAGCGATTTTCGCAATTTTATTGGCCTGATGAAGAAGCGCGGCTTGATTAGAAGAAGCTTTTTCCGTGCGCTCAATGGTCGGATGTTACGTTTGCGCAGCTTTAAAGGAGTTTGGAATATCTGTTGGCACTGCTACGGAAGTTCTTTGTTTTTATAAAGTTTTTGAAAGGACGATCGTTTAAAATTTTTTAACGTGTTTATTTTCAACTCGAGTAGTAAAACAATCTTTCGCGCAGTAAATAAAATCTACTGCTAGCAACAAACGTTAACTTTTCAAAATACCAAAAGTTTAGCAATTTATTATTTCTCAAAGCATTCAGCCATTTCCTCGCTCCACATTTTATCCCGAAATTTTTGAAAACAAAAATCCCGTTACACCGTTAAAAGCCTCTTTTTACCAAGCTCAAATTGTTTTCCTCCCCACTCGCAAAAAAAGGCAGCTCGCAGCGAGAAACAGCGCATTACTAGTCCGCTTAATGCGGTGTTGCCTGCGCTTCCTCGGGCGCGCGCTTCATTTGCATGAAGGCGCGCAAATCAGACGACGACAGCTAGAGCGGCGCTGCGACGTATAAGAAGCACCGGGACTGCTGCGCTATACGTTGCCGCTCTCGCTTTTTGCGCTAAGAGCGGTTTGTCTAAGACGAAGAAGCGCCGGTAGCGGTAGCAGCATCGAGATTCTAAGTGATTGTCGCTGACGTCGTTGCTGGCGCGCCGCTGCTGCTGCTGCTGCTGCTGCTTGTGGGACAGCAGAGGAAGAAGTTTGTTTGTGCGCGCGAGCGCGGTAAGCCGATTTTAATTTAAGGGTTGACCGAAGAGCTTCATACTCGGGGCGCTGATTATTTCGGCGTTTTGTCCCACGGTTTGGTTTCTTAGGAAGGAGTGGTATAATTAACAGTCAATTATGGGGTATTATTATGTATGATTTCAATGAAAGTTTTGGTAGTCTATCATGTATTCTGAGAGTTGTAAATTATATAAAATCAAAAAGTTTTTCAATCTTCAAATGAAACTATCGTTCATATCAGATTAGAAAAAGACCATTTTATGGCTTTATAAGTAGAAAACTGTTTGGAAAAGTTTGCAAGTTTAAAAAGAATTTTGAAGCGAGAAAAGAAGATTAATAAATCACAGATTTATAGCTGAGCGTTTCTTAAATGATATTATGATATGTGATTGACTTTATGGTCAATATTAATCTTGCTATTATTTCAGAAAATGTTAATAAAATAAAACTATTTGCCCGTTCGATTTCTATTAATTAATTTTACATTGGCGCTGTATAAAAGTAACGAACTTAAGTTTCCAAAGAGAAAAAGTCGCAGCGTGCTTTGATAAAAACAAGGAGTTTCTCGAAGCAAGTATTTTGAAAACATAGGCGCGCGCAAAGCCAATGGGAAAAAAAGTTAATCAATCAAGAGCTGAGGAGGCACGTAGCTCGCTCCGGTAAACGCTGCAGCGCATATACACTGCACACTCAACGCAAGCCGCCTGTAAGCCGATAATCTCGCAAGCTCGGGCAGCGCGCGATCTGCCGACTCATATAGCGCCGATAATTGCAATACCCTCGGCCGCGCGCACACCCACACACCACAAGGGCTAAAGAGAATGCGCACACGCGTCTGTATATACGATTACGGACGCGCAAGGGCGAGAGCCGTGCGTATATTGACTCGTAAGTGGCATACCCAATCAATTGCTCATAGCCTTCGCCTCTCTCTCCCTCCTCCCTCTCTATCGTCTGCGCATCGGGCAAGGAATACGCGATGGATGCATGCATCACGTGCGTGTGCGAGAGCGCGCATGTATCTCCGGGGTCAGGGCGATCTTCTGAATGCTGACTAGAGCGAGAGAGAAGGATGCATATCCCCGAGGGGATCGAGCGCCGGGGCAGAGTCTTTATTCATTTGGCCTGAGTTGGCTTGTTTGTTTTTTCAGGATGGGAGGAGGGCTTTCAATGAGGATGCCAATGAAAAGAGTTTGTTTTGTAGAATTGATGCTGATTTATTATTTTTGCAAGCTTATTCACTGCGTTGCTTGAAACTGAGACGACTGATTCGAGTTGATGGATGGTTTTCTAATGACATCAGATTGCTTTGTCGTTTTATAAATTTTATTAGTTTCTTTTTGCCGAAATTGTGTAAACTTTCTATTGTATCGATTCTCTCAGACGATAAGTGTTCTCAAGAGATAACTGATCGAGTAAGCAATTTTTTCAGTATGGAAAACGTAAAGAGTTAAAAATTTAAATAATATTAAATTTCTTAGATTTATTTAAGAAAAAATTGTATAACTCTGAAATCAACATCAAATTTTCATAACCTAAAATGTAATTCAAGAGTCTTTCCACGTGAATAGAGCCGCCTAAATATCCTTTTTCTTGGTTTTTTTGCATCACTCCGTGTCTCCCATCAACTTTTTTTTACAGCGAGTAATATCAGAACATTATTCTTACATTACACAGACGAAGTTGAAAAACAGGCGAGATGAAAAATCGAGATGGGAATCACGACTCTCTTTCCCCCCTCCCCTACTCTGCAGGCAACAACTTCGTAAAAACAATACTTCCTTTCCCATTCGAGCAGGAGAAATCTCCGATATACAGGCGCGGCATCGCGTACACCCTATCAACAAGTTCTCCTCTCTTTCCGATATACATCGAAACGCGAGGCGCGACGAGAGTTTCCTCCTCATTTCATTTTCTCGCTCCAGGAAAAATATCCCGTTCCCGTTTCGTATACGCATGAGCATACATATAGAGCGCGGAGATTGCGTATTTCCATGCAATAAGTACTCGACTTCTTCTACTCCTGCCTCGCAGAAGATTCTTCGGCTAATCGCTGTTCCCTGCGTCTTTTGTTTTTTTTTTCACTTTTCCTTTGTTTTGTTCTATTGCGGAACGGTTAGGAAAATCCCGAGAAACATGCGCAAATCTTAACCTACTTTTTCAAGTGCAGAGAGCAGCTCCAGTCACTGCGTACAGACTTTGAAATAATGGCAGAGTAAGCGAAATTATTACTGGCTACTGTGCGCTTTTGATAAACTTCTAGCGAGCAGTTGACGTTTTTTGCTTACAGTTCGATTTATGCACTCGCCATAGATGAACGTGAAGCTTTATGACGTTTTCGAATTGAGTTTGATAAATTTTATTAAAAGCTTAGATCAAAAATTGTGCTGTGATTATGTATTATTCTAACATTTTGGCAAACTCTAAACACTCAATTTACTTAAAATCATGTACGCCACAAATTTAAGAGTGTAAAAATTACACATCTACATGAATAGACATCATTTAAATACATAAACACAATTTTTACACGAAAATATAAATCCATTTACCTCTATGTTTATCTTAACTTTTAGTTATCAATTAATTTTATCTATAATTGTGGTGTAGTTGAAGAAACCTTTACGCAACTTTAAAAACATTACCCGCTATCCGATACGAAGATAAAATATCACACGGATTTATCATTTCCTCTTTCTGATAAAGCCGAGCTCGCGAAGTCTAAGAAAAAAAACTTTGCGCAGATAAGAGTCACAAATCCAATACGCGAATCGTGCATGCGCACCTATAAAGAAAAATAAAAAGTAAAACAGACCATTTTTCACAATATAGTTAAGGCAAATGGATATTTGATCTATTTCTTATTTGTTTGTTAATATTCGATATCCAATTTAAGGAATAGAAATATTATTCCAATAATTACCTTTTCGTAACGTACTTCTTTAAATAATTCAAGAATTTGCTTTATGTTCGTAAAAGTATTCTGCAATGAATTGGCATTGATTTTTAAAATAAATTTAAAAAGTTAAAACCTAAAAGCAAAATAAGCATAATAATTTAAGCAGAGTATAATCCTTTGGAAAAAGACGATCTATCCTCCATATATTCGTCGCGTTATTCGCACGAGCGGAGGCTCTCCTAGTCTGGCAAAAATGCGCTCCGGCGGGCGCAAAAAAAGCTCGTCGAGCGCGTCCGGCGCGTTCCAGTGAACGGAAGCTGCGAGGGTGAGCGATGATGGCGGCATCGCGCCGATCTGGTCCACGCAGCAATTAAGCCGAGTGCGGCTTTTGCAAAAACGAATTTCCTCCCGGAGGGCCCCGCCAGTGGCGTTAAATTAACGTTTGCCGGCTCTGATTGGGGACGGCCGAGCGGAAATCGAAGGTGGAACGATTAATCTATCCTCTTCTCTCCCCCCCCCCCCCTCTGGCTTTTCTGCGGCCGAGGTGCCAGAGATGCGAAGGGATGAGAGGGAAGAGAGAGAGAAAGCCTACTGGAAAAAGCTGGCCAGCGTGCTGAAGCTTTTTATGGGGACATTTCGTTCATGGTCCTACACCCTCTGAATGGGATTTATACGTGTTGCAAGAGACATTTGATGCTTTTTTTTGAACATTTTTTTCTGCCGTAGATTGGATCATGATTTTGAGTTTTATTGAGTATAAAATGACAAAAACGATGAATAGAAAGTTAAATTTATTAAAGCGACTATAGAAACTGTCGCAGTATTGATGTTGCAAGTACTATCGATAGTCCAAATGTAATTGAAAAATGCTTGTGAATCTTCGCAGAAGCATTTTTTCCGCACAACGCCAAATAAAGCCCAAAACTGTCGGGTTCGTCAATTATTTTTGATATATTGCAAGCTCAAAGCTCAAAAGCAGGAGCGGCGGCAGCAGCAGTCGCGTCCCATTCATCGAATTTCCCAAAGCGTCGGTCCCTTTTTCTCAACAGCCCTTCATATCGGCGCGCACCCCTCTCTGCTGCACTTGCGCGCGAGCTAGCGGGCTGCTGCCTCCCCTATTCCGAGCCAATTCGAAATCACATTAAGTCCGTTTCAACGCTTCCAGTCAAAACTCCAATTTAAAACTTCCTGCTCGAGAAGCGCGCGCTACTCGACGTGTCGCCCGGCAGCGCGCCGAGTGGGAGAAATATGGATTCAATAAAATTTTCCGTAGTTTTTCCTTTCGGCAGCCTGAGGGGGGCAGGGGGCCTTTTGAGCTTAATGCGAGATTTATTAAATAGGCGCGCGCGCGCGCGCGTTTAAGAGAGCGCCGATGATAAATAATGTTTATTAACGGCTGAGCGGATGGTGATTTAATATAAATCCTTGTGCGCGCGACAAGAACGGATTTTATCGATTATTTGAGTTTTATTTAATGTGCTTTTTTAAAAGTGATGTTTAAAGGATTTTCATTATGCACTTTGTGAATTGAAAATTATTAGATTAATATGGATTTCTTTATTTTTATTGGTTTAAAAATATTTCTTTTAATCAAGAATTTTTTTTTTAGTTTTTTGGATTATCTTGTATTGGCTTACCACTTGGAAAGAACTCTGAATCTGCGTGTATACATAAATTGAACGACATGCTTACCTGAAACAAAAAAAAAACATTTTATTAACATTTAAAATATTATTAAATTTATATTGTAATTAACATGTATTTCTGTTAGGTTAGGAAATATATTTTGTCATTTCATTCCTCTTGTGAACCTTTGTAAATTCCCAATTTCGATAAAGTGATAGGAAATTACTCTAGAAATCATATTCTCCGAAAACTTCATATTATTACCAAGAATCGGCATTCACGAGCAATCGCAGAAGTGAAATCCATCGTTCGACGTGGAATTCCTCCTCCATATCAGAATATTCATAACCATCAAAGTATCCAACAAGCTTCAATATGAAATTCGTACTAAAGCATTAAGCGCATTCCTCACTAATCAGTTCTCATCTGCAATTTCTCCTTCCTTTCCACATCGGCATTGGTTATTGTAGACTTCAGAAAAGTTCGAAGCTCCCCAGCCTGCAGAGCCACCATTCTTCGGGAATCTCGCTTTTGTTTTAAAAGAAGAAGAGGAGCGGGGGGGGGGGGAGGGAACGAAAGAGTAGAGAGACACGACGGGAATGAAATCACGGTAGCTGTCCGCGCCGATTGGCCGTTTCGCCTCTGGCCGGCATTATCGGAATGCTCGGCTTGCGCGCGCGCTCGCGTTCCCCGCGCGTGTGACAGTTTCCAGAACTTGAGGCCCCGGCGCAAAAGTTTGGCGAGCGCGCAGGCACGTATATATGTGGGCGGGGATAAACACGGGATTTTTTTCTCCCTAGTCCTCTCGTCAAAGGAGAGAACTCAAACATACACGCGAAATCCAATCTTCTCTCTTAGATAAATACGAGCGAGCGAGAGCGCGCTGCTTTTTCCTCCCCTTAAAGAAGCGTAAACATTTCGCTCTCTTCTTTCGTTCGCTCGCGCGCTTTTTTTTTCTTTCAAAGTCCCAAGCTGGAAGAACGCGCGCAAGTTTGTTTTGAAACAAATACGCGTGTAGCTAAAAGTGAGCGCGCGCGCGCAGGCGGCAGATGTGGACCCTGTAAAAGTTTACCAGAGGGTCAGTACGGAAACGAGGCTGACGTTGCATGGAGTCGGTGCTGAGTTGGTATTTTATGTATGACTAGAACTATTCATAAAAAAAATGATAATTATTTGGGAATAAATACTTAACATTTAAAAGTAACTAATAAGTTTGAAAAAGATATTCCATCGTTAGGAAATACTCAAAATATGTTTAACGCTGCATGTTGAATGATTTAAATCCACGTAGTCGTTTAGCATACGCATCGACGTATATATGTCGAAAGCATATTTGCATTTCTCGTATTTGATTCAACGTTCGTTACGCTCGCTAATAAACTGACAGTCCACGTTGTAGATCGTGCCAACCAAACCATTTTCCGTGCTCTCCGCAATTTCTCCCTTGCTAGTTTAATTCTCGTCTTCCAGGTCCACTCTTTTTCTTTCTCTCTGGTGTTCGACAAATTAATGAGATCTAGCGCGAAAGGCCATCGCGAAAAAATTCCTCTCGGACGAAATCTCGTTGGGACTGAAATACCGCGGGAGGCAGAGACTCTTCTTGCAAACGTACTTTTTTCATCGCGAGGACAAAAAATCGGAATTCCCTTCTTTTCCAAGAGTATCCCTTCTTTCGAAAAGGATGCTCTGGTGAATGCTCGGTTTAATCAAGTAGCTGAAAAAATAGTAGAAAAAATTTCTCATCAAATTTTAAACTATTAAATTTTGCTTTAATTTCATCATGGTGAGAATTTAGTGGTTGAAGTATTTGATTGGAGAACAAAAGGAGATTTTTCATATTTATACATTCAATAGCACAATTTCTCAGAAGTATCAAAGCGGTACTCTCGGCTGGATTCGAGACATTATCGGCGGTGTGAAATTTATTTTTCATTGAGCCATACCGAAATCAATTTGCTTCGCAGCTGGAAATTACTTGGTTTGAATAGAATAAATTTGAATAAAAACAATAGCCATTACAACTTGTTGGACATCGATGTTGATGCAGTGCTCGGCTCTACTACAGGCCGGCTTTCTCCCTTTCTCGGAAATTTCCTTAAATACACTTTCAACCATTTTCCATTCTCTAAACGAACAATTTTTAAGCGTTTTTTGCGCGAAGCGTACGAGCTGGGCAAAAGAGAAGTTAAATTACTCGCTCGAAACTTACGCCCGGCCGAGCAAGGCTCGCGTTCTCCCTTCTCAAACTTGGGTAACGAACTTCAGTTTTTGTTTCGAAGTGAAAAAGTTGAAAACTTCTGAAATAATTTCAACCTCAAAAGTGAACTTTTGATAAAAATAAAAAAAAATGGCCGAGTGAGAGAGAAACAAAAAGGGAATGGAATCAAAGGAAGCGCTTGACGAGGAACGAATAAGAGAGATAGAGAGAGAACGCCGGCTTTTAAAGGGCACTTTAAAAAAGAAGGCCGCGGATAGAAGTTAAAAGGTTGCTCTTCCTCCCACCGCCGCTTTTTTTTGCGCCGCCCGCGCCGAGCTAGGAAGGAAGCGCATCCGGAAGAGCAGCCCGAAGTCGAAAGAGGAGGCAAAAGAAGAGCGGCAGAAGACTGCTGTGTTGTTCTCCCCGGGGAAATGTGTATAAATTTCGCTCTCGAAAAGAACGAGTTTGAAATTGACGCCAGATCCAGAAGGGCCAAGTTTTCCTTTTTTCGTGTGGAACAGCGTCCCTCCGAAAAAGGGGAAAAAATAGAGATGATAAAAAGAGAGAGTGGGAGAGGCGCGTGATGTAACACGTTGCGCGGAATATTTTTCCGACAGCCGACGGAAGCGGGAAAAAGAAAAAGGAATCTCATTAATTCGACTCTAGCGAGAGCGAGCGAGCTGTCAAAACTTTTCTAGACATCGGAATCCCGGACGTCGAATCTTTCCTCTTTCGGAGTTCGGCGTGTAGCGCGCCCCTCCCGCCGGATTTGGATTTTCAGCTGGAAATGCAAATTATTCTATGAATCTGGAATAGGCAATAAGAATCGCGCGTCTTCTAAGTCCTTAAAAAACGAATTTCCGCATTAAGGAGTGTATACGACTGTTAATTCAACTGCAGACAACTTACGGTTAGACTTTCTTCAGATATACGGTGATCGATGATTAAAGTTTTGAAAGTCTGCAGAACGTCCATTGAATTTCGTTCCGTACGAAAAATTCGGAAATGCTTTTGCAAGACGTAGCAAAATTCTATTGAAATACAAAACTGACTGCGTGAAACGACCAAGGCAGAAATATATTCTCATCGAAATGCAAAGCAACATTCGAAAACAACATTTGCAAGAATCCTGCCGTGTAAAAACGTCGATACGAATCATCTTGGCAGTCGAATTGGCGTTGCGCGTCCAGCTTTCAGCATGAAAATCACCGATGCATACACGATGCTGATAACAACGAACGCCGCGTAGAGGAGCCAATCAAAAAAATATACACCGAACTATATTCGTACTTTTCTCAAGGTCGGAAGGTTTTGACAGTTACGTCAGGCTTTGATGTTCTGTTGGCGTAAGGCCTGTCTATATTCATACGAGGTACAGTTATGTATGTATAAACACGCACAGGAACTCTTCCTGAATTCGGGTGAGCTGAACCCGATTTCCGGTACGAGGGCAGCTATACCAGAAACTCCATTCCCCTAGACCGGAGATCTCGAAACACGCTTTTTCTAAGGTTTCGCGTGGTATATAGCTTACTGTCTGTCTTTTACAAGGCTGCTGGAGGAGGGTGTTTTATTTTCGCGCGAAAATGTATTCGAAAATGGGTCGTGTAACTATATCTACACAATTTCGAAGAAAACTATTCATACAGAAAAACGCAACTTAAAAATGAATTAATGCAACCACGGAATCTAATTTGTAACATAATTTGTATGTGAAATAAACAAAATAAATTTATCACGTATGTGTACGTATATACGTCATTCCATATTCGTCTTACTTAAGTCTGAGAGACGCCATCTACATCGAATATGAGCGTGAATTACTAGTTCAAACGTAATTAGTATGTCACAGACACCTAGACAATCATAGAAGCTTTTACTTAGATTAATCGCCCCTTTGAAGATCACTTAATAAACCAGGCTTGGAATTCACTGCTTGTTGAGGGAGCACGCGTAAGCGCTTGAGCTTTTGAGAGTTAATTATTGACTTTATAATATACCTATAGTTCGGCTTGTCAAAGATCCGAAAATTTGATGAAATTTGCTGTTTTATTTA
>JAPYZA010009343.1:0-14959 GCA_030522685.1 Eupelmus azureus | reverse complement strand
CTACTACGGCCCACCAGAGCAAGGCACACTGCGTATAAGACGGATCGAGGAGTAAAGGTCCTCGCAAGGATCCTCTGATAGTCTTCCGCGTATGAATCTTCCGGCGAGCGCTAGGGTTTTCATTCCCCCTCTGCTGCCCTGAATTTCGCCACGGAGCCAGAGACACAGAGAACGCTGAATTTGAAGCTCGGTTTTAAGCAAATTTTTGAGAAACGAATAATGCAGACTGTTTTTCTTTTTTCCCCCTCGTTTTCGAGAATAGAAAGCCGGCTGGCAGGAATTTTTCGTACCTTATTTCGTCTTTCTGCTCTTGGGAGACTGATTATTCTGCTGTTGTAGATGAAAAATATAATTGTCTTGCTTTCACAAGAGCAGTGGATATTTAAATAATTCATGAAAAATGTCGTCGCAGTCCAACTCTTCCGTCTACAAAGTATAATGGTGTCAATTTTTCAAATCCCATGTTCAACAGTATTTTCACACAACTACAAGTCGCTCAAAATTTTTAAATTTCTAAAAACACACATATGATTTATCATAACTAAACTCTCGACATCATACAGTTTGAGTTCAATAACAACCCGACTCTTCGTCCGGATTGGTAAATCTCGTTTTTCAAAAATCTCGCTTTCCTAGAGAAACAACGAAAATCGACTGCGAATATGCCGCGACACTCATCTTTCTTCTAAGAGCGTGTCACAGACAGAGATAGAGAGACAGAGAGAGAGAGAAAGAGAGAGCGGATAAAACTCCGCGACGCGGGAATATATATCGTCCGGTGGCTGCTGCCTGCGCCGCGGCATGATCGAAAGTGTCTTACGAGCTGCATAAGAAGATGCATCGACGCGTTGAAAGATGAACGACTCCAGCCGAAGAAGAATCGAGTTTTCTCTCGTTGAAGGCTGCGCGGCGCGTGCGCGCGTAGATAAATAAAGTTTTGCCCCCCAAGAGCGTGTACACAGAGATTATTCCGCCCGCATGAAATATAGATCTTTTTCTCTCTTTTTTCTCTAAGCAAGCGCCTTAATTTTTCATGGTGAATTCTAGGAAAAGTTTAGCGGATCGTGTTAGTTGCAGTTTTATTTATGTATGATTCTTTCGCTTCCTCGAGGAGATAACGGCTTTGTTTTGTTTTATTGTAGATTTAAAATACAATAAATTCGCTATAGTAATGATAGATATTAACGAAAATAGATAAAATTGAGAATTAAAATGATTTCTGAGAAACTGAGATAAAATAGATTTATTCCACTCAAACATGAATGCACATATTTCTTACTATTTCATTAGCGATATATATTTAAAACTCGTAGCTTCCGGTATGCATTACCCTTGCCCAATTTTCAATAATTAAATTATCGATCACTCTGCATTAATAAGTCCGGTACATGTAAGAATACAGCCACAAGACTCAAGACGCTCACTACCGGGGCGGAAGACTACCAAAGTGAAAATACCGCAGTCTCTCACTGTCGCGCCAGGAGCATGACTTGGCGCAACCTCGTCTCGACTTGTGCGTGCGTATGTCGGCAGCAGAAGCGCGTTTTGTCTGCGGAACACCGCAATTAGTCGCCCGGCAAGGACACGAGCGAGCCAGGAAACGTCAGACGCTACACGCGGAGAGTCGCGATGCGAGACGAGAATTGAATTTCAAGCTCTGTGGAATCGACGTGGGCGATGCGTCGTTGAGGCGCGTTGCTAAGTGGAAGTGCTTATCGATGATAAGTTGGATGATTATCGTGCTGAATGGCGGAGACTTGAAGTTCGAGTTGTTAGTGGAATCCAAGGGGTGGATCGTTATTTGCGATGAATTGTTTCAGTTGTAATTGTTGGAAATGTAAAATTGTTGAATTCTGTAATAGTTCAAAATCAAATTTAAATTTTTCATATTACTATTTTTCAAAAATTGCAAATATGGCTGTATCGTAAATGTGAAATCAATTTCAATTTATCTTTTTTAAATAAATTTTTAATTACGCATCAAATATACTCAATTAAAAATATATTTCAGTCGTTTTCAGATATCGATATAATTTCAAGCTCTTAATTGAGCTTATTAAGCAAGAGTAAAAATACGTTTTCAAAAGGTTTCCTATAGCTTCAAAATTAAAAATCAATGTCTTCCACTTTTATCAGAATATGGTTAGCTCAATCTGAAACTTGCTTCATTTTTGTTGACCTACTTTTGATATTTGGTTTAATGATGTGGTCGATCAGATTGATTCCACTAAATCCACTAAGATTTGCAGAGTTTTATTCAAAGTTCACATTTTTCAAGTTAAAAATAGTTCTTGTTCTCCACTTCGTAAAATAAATGATATGAGATTAAAATTGATAATTAACACTTTCTAAATTATTTAAATTTCATTTTTTATTGATTTTACCAGTAGAATCATCTAAATACAGAGAAATAAAAAAACTCAAACTATCCGATTAAAACAAACTTTATCACGTACTAATATTCCAGCGACTGCGCCACCTTAAATCACACTAGAACTATTTCGCCGGATCATTAAAAGGGCTTTGTTTATCCAGCCGTAAAATCAATTTTTTACTGCGCAAGTGTCGCAAGCTCGGGGGGCGGAGCTCCGGCTTGGGGATAATATCGAGGATGTCCCCGGACTTTCAAGCAGGGATAAGTCAATCGCGATTTCGCAGTTTTAGTATATCTCAGTAGTAAAGCAGATAATAAAGAAAAGAACGCGCTCTTTCTCTCTCTCTCTCTCTTTCTTCCTCTATCCCGGGTAGGCCGGTTTTACGGCTCTACGGCCGTACTGACATCTTATATCGCACTTACGGCCACCCTTCGGCCATCATAAATGTGCGAGCCGCCGGCGGCGTGACCGCGCGCTTCTGTCGCTCATGGTATTCCTGCTTTTTACTGTAGGGCAATATTTTCTACACTGACCCCACCGGAAAGTACTGGTCTTACACATTAAACGGGAAAAATCATCATCCGCGTTCTTGGGCTTCTTTTTTTATGTAGAACATGATGTGCATATAGGCCGCAGACTGTGAGTCGTATAGGATTATTATTCATTTTGAAATTTTCTTGAGCACGTTCAGATTGAATTCAAAGCAAATGCAAATTTGCTAAAATATTTTTACAGAAAAAATTATTGCACTGTAAACATTAATATTAATTTAAAATATTCAAAATTTTCTTGTTTCCTCCTTTATTTTGTACCAAATTATAAATCTCCACAGTGACGTTACAGACTAAAACCAAAATGACCTCTTCCAAATTAACTTTTTCTCCAACTCTATCAAAAGCAATAAACAACCAGGATTACATGCCCGAATTTGCCAAAGCAATTTATCGGCCGAAATTCAGGCTTCGCCCAAATCCTTCGGCCATAATCGCGCGTATCAGCATTCGGGGCAATGAACGAAGATATCTTGGGGCCGGCCGTCCCGGATGTGAAGGGGGATCGGCGCGCGGCCGCGTCGTTGTTGATCGGAGTGTAACGCCGGAGATAATTCAGCGGGCCGCGTGGCCAGCGGAGCGCGCCGGGATGCACTTGCATTGTCGGAGATTAGCAAAGGACACGAGCAAGTTGCGTAACCTCAAAAAGGATTACGCTCCGCTGCGTCTTCTGTGTGTGTGCGCCCGCCGCCGGTGGAGATCTCTAATGCCTAGCTACGCTGCCGATCAATGGCTCTTGGCCTCTGATTAAATAGCCGCGCAGCTGAGGTAGTCGCTGATTAATTAAGGTAAAAGGATTAGCGTACGGCTGGAATATTTTGATGTGAAGTGAGTCGTGCTTGGAGATTGGTGGATTAATTTGAGCGAATGAAAAGAGTCGAATTTGATGTTTAGGTTGTTTTGTGAAATCTTGGAAATTTATTAGAAATAGAGTAAAATATATTTTTTGAGTTATGCTGGGATTTAATATATTTACATAAGAGCGGATATAAACGTTTCTGGCATAGAGTCATGTTTTTCCTATGTAAAATTATAAATTTTCCGTAAATGTCTGGCAAAAGCACGGCTAAATAAATATTACTTAAGTCTTCAGACAGTGTGGCTATGGTTACCATGCTAGAATTTTTTCTTACACTTTTTCTTAAAAGAGCCTAGCCAAAAGTATTCAGACTTGCTGCCAGAATTTTATCCAGAGTTAAAAATTTTTTTTAAGAAACGTTGGTGGCATGTTTTTTTACTATTTTTTTCAAGGGATCTCAAGCGATGTTTATATGAGAAAGTCTGGAGATGAGCTTTTCAACTTAAAAATGCTGCATAAAATAGCGAAAAATAAACCAACAAGAATATTATAAAAAAGAGAAAATATAAATCTTAGCGTTGCTTACTGACATAGTCGCGCACATATCTTTCTCTTAGAAATTTTTTCAAGCAAATAAAAAGAAATATTTGTATACAAACTTTTTTAGTGTATATACGCCTTAAATAAACCTAAATTATTTAACAGCAGAGTAATGGATTACAGTTTAAAGTTTTTATATCAGATACACTAAAAACTTAGTTTTAATTTTAACAAAAAGCCCATTTCACAACAAACCTTCGACTTAACGCAATAATTACGAATTCCAGCCACGCAACCTCATGAAAAACCGGCTCTCACCCCTCAGCCGGCGCAGCGGCAATACTCGTAAACTTTAATTATCGTTGCGAGCGATACTCGGCGGCGCAGCCAGCGAAATTAGTGTCACGAGGTCGGCCGCTCCGCGAATCAAACGACGCTCTCTCATCTTCTCAAACAAAGTCGCGGCAAGCCTGGCGCAGCTTTAAAACAGAAAGAGACAGAGCGCGCCATAGAGCCGGGAGACGGAAGTCGCCGAACGAGTGCAGTCGCAGTATTATGGCAATCTAAGTTGGCGTGTTTAGCCAGCTCGTCGTGCCCCACTAGCTCAGCGAGAGCCTGCTGATAGCTGGCTGTGCAAACATCCGTCGTATTTGCCGTGACGCGGCAGCGGCACCGATCCCACCTGCTAGAATCCGCGAGCCCCAGCAACAGGGGAGGGTGGGGGGGATCCTCCCCCCTTACCGAGATATTGCCTAGAAACGCGTCGCGCGCCTTGTTTACCTTAGCCGAGCGAAGCGGAGCAGCGATATTCGCGCGACTGTGAGAGACGGCGGCTAAAGACAGGTCCGTTTTAATCGTACCCTTGACGCCCCCCAAGGAAGCCGCACGCTTTGAGCTCGGCCTTATATATCAGGCAGACAGAGAGGGAGATTCGAGCGTCTGCAAAATAGCGTTTGCAGGCGTCGCGGCGGCGAATCCATCTTCTTAAAGCCGCCGCCGCCGCGTCGTGATATGTATATATAGAGCATAGCGCGCGCGCGCGTGCGAGAGAAGTTCCATCCGGCGAACTTTGCCCACTGACAACAAGCGATATAAACCGAGGATTTAAACGGATGTCAAAAGCAGTAGGCTCTGTCTCGTTCTCGCGCCGCGATGCAAAAAGTGAGAGAGACAGAGAGTTAGAGACGTCGTCGCCGAGAGGTTGGATAATTTTTTTTTCTCTGCCCGCTGCGCTGAAAGTTATTTGTGAAACGGCTTGCGCCGAGATGAGCGCGAAGATGAAGGGAGAACGGCGGATCGGGAGAGCCGGGGAGGGGAAAAAAATTGCCGAGCGACCAGCCGCGCGCTACGGAAATGGAATCCAAGAGCGAGATGGAACGCGAGAAAAAAGGAGCGAAGCAGAAGCGCTGAATTAGCGGGCGGCTAGTTCGCGCAAAATTGAATTACAACGCGCGGGGAGCCAGCGCGCGAGAGCTCGGCGAAACACAGCGGAGGAATCCTGACTGATGATCCCTCGAGTTGGCATTGTTCAGGGGCACTCGTGTCGTCGCTACTCTACTCGACTGCCGGCTTGCGCTGGCGCGGTTTCTTCGCCTCGTCCTACGCGAAATTTTCCCTCCCTAGCCGTCGCCGGCTACGCTACTTCCACGGGGGTAACAAGAAGTTCTGGAGTACCCCGTAGTCGCGCGCCCACGACGAGGAAGGGCGGTATTCTTACGCGGCTTTGTTCCCTCTCCCATTACAGTCGGGTTGAATTAATTGCTGCGTTTTTGACATCCATTCATTGTCGGCGCGCGCGCGCGCTCACGGCAGACGACGTCTGATGAGAAAGCGGATAAAGGAAAAGTTCCTGCCGAGATCTGACGCACAGCCGCCGCCGCGCGTATCTATAGTTGCCTCGTGGCGCGCGGAATATTATTCCAAGGGAGAGGCGAGAGGAAACCGAAGCTCAACTTCGTAGTTGAGCTTCGCTTGAAGCTGGAAGTCATTATCGGAATGGTTTTGAGATGGGATAGCGAGAGATTTAATTAAAATTTAAAACCGAAAAGGTTTGCTTTTAAAATTAAAATTTTTGTAAAATCCAAGTCTTACCGTTCCCGGCCTTGTTCTACTTTGATTTTTGTTTCACCATAAGTTTCACGATTTGAATTCTCAGTCCGGCTCTATATACAATTCTCCAACTCTGAAGGATCGAGATGCCTTAAATCATTGCTAATCGTACTTTGCCGAAACTTCCAAAAAGCTCCGTAACTAGCACGGATTAAAGAATCATCCCTTCAACTTTCAAAAGCGTACCTCATTTTAGAAACAATACCCTTCCAGTCCTCCTCCTTCTGACAGCAACTGTTCTTCCTCCTGTATAATATATAAAAGCGCGAGTAGCCGCGCGCACGTCCCTAAGCCGAGATCGAACAGACGCCTTCTCGAATTCGGCCGTTTAGCTACCCCCCCCCCCCTCTTATACTATATACAGCTTTGCAGTTGCTTAAGTCCGCGCGCATACATAAACTTCTCTTGGCGAAAGTTCCTCTGATGCGGCACGACGTCAGATTGCAGTGTAATCATTGGCCTGCGCTTCTCTCTCTCTCTCTCTCTCGCTCACGGAAGTTCGCGCGCTTCCAAGTTTTCGGTGGGAGGGCGAAGAAAAGCGACGGCGGCGGCCAAGCATTTGTCCTTCCGGCTTTTCACGACGCCCCGCGTGCCTCCATCTTGGTCCTCGTCGTGTGGCCTTGTGCATGAGGCTGCACAGCTGCGTGAAGTGAGAGAGAGAGAGAGAGAGAGAGGGAGTAGAGCCGACCGGCACCCGGGTTATTGAATATGCATAGGTTATATTAAATTGGGCCAACGGCTGCTGCTGCAAGCTGCTGGAGAGGCTGCCGCGAGACAAGAGAGACCTCCGTGGAATGTCAACTAATTACATTGGCTTGATGAACTTCAAATTGTGAGCAGATTTTTTTTCGCGAGTATCTATTAGTGAATGTTGAGGTGTGGGGTCGAAATAATTTCACGATTGTTAACAGGAGCCGTAATTCACGTATTTACTCAATGGCTGCTTTAATATTATAAAAGTTCAAGATATAAAGTAATAAGCACAACACTTTTTCTTAAATAATTAGCTAAAAACATTCATAAATAATATAGATAAAACTAAATCAAAGTATTGTTTCCAAACTCCGTACTAAAATTAACATTATTCATCTGTCATCTCCCCTTAAATTTTATCCCAAACAATCGCGTAATAAATCCAACCGCCCAACACTCGATCGATTCCCATCCACCTCCCCGAACCCAAAAATACCCTTGCCTTCACTCACCAATTTTCCAAATCCATCACACACCACAAGAGAAATCTTCTCTCTTGCCGGCAACGCGCACAATTCGACTATATACGCGCGGCCCATGCAGATGCTCGTATCCCGGCGGGGGCGGGCGAGAGTGACGTTTACATAATCTTGGCATTACTCGGCTCCTCTCTCTCTCTTCTCTGGAGGCCTCGCTCGGCGCTCGCGGAAGGGTAAAGGAGGTCGACTCTACGTTCGCGTTTCCCCCGAAGACACTCAGCGCGCGCGCGCGCGAAACAGCGACAACAAAAGCCCGCTATGGATTAGGGAATGTCGCGCCTCGTCGTTGGCGAGAGAGAGCGCGCGCTTCTCTCGTGTATAGCCCAAAATTAGAAACGACGAGAGAGCGAGCTAGCGAGCTGCGAGGTGTAATGGGAGTACGTAGCGTACGTCGAATTTTGCTCGAGCAAAGACGCTGGAGCGGCGCTATGGAAATGCGCGCTCTTGAAACGATTAGGATTCTTAGGAGGGAATATTATGATTTTGATGTTTAAAAAGGAAATTGTAATGCTGATTTCGGGATTTTAATGGTTAAACTGATTTTATCTGTCAGGTATGAAATAAAGATACTCAAACGGAATATTAAATAATGTTTTTAACATTTTTGAGTTTCCGTATACCAACTCACTTTATAAATATGAAAACAGTCCTAAAACTAAACAGCTCGAATTCTCAAATCCTTTGTCTAAATGAAGTAACCCTTCTATCGAACAATGAGCGCGCAAACCAAGATTGATGATACACCCGCAAACGCTCACGCGCGCGCGCAATATTAATCTTATTAAATTACGCGAGCCAGTCCGAAAATGAATACGTTTGCCTACAACCTGACCGCTTACGCATACACACACACAGCCACGCACACAGCCTCGACGCTCGAAACAAATGACGGTGTTGATTCGAGCCGTTCTCCTCCCCCTCGTGCGATACAGCCAGAGCCGCGCGGAGGGAGAGAGCGAAATTCTCGAGGCTCTCCCTCTCGTGCGCTTTACGCTCGTTGGCTCGGATAATAATGTAATACGGCGAGGACATGTCCACTGCGCGCGTACTTGCGGTACTTGCGGAATGTGGTCGAGGCGCGCGCGCGCGCACAGGGAGACAGAGAGCCAAGCGAGCACGATGTATTAGCGGCCTTTGATATCCCTCTCCCGCGGGTGCATACATCGCGCCGGCTTAAATTAATGTCGTTCTTTAGCCGGCTCTGGGACGCGGCTTGTGGAGCCACTTTGAGAAGTAGGATTTTTTTTTCTTTTTTTTTTGTTAGTGAGGGAAAAAGTATGAAATGGTGTGGGCTAACGAACCGCAGAGTTTGAGGCTGCAATTAAAGCGCTTAATTGGAAAAAAGAAGTTTTATGTGATTTTGAGAATAGCGCTTGATTCTGGGTTTACTATTAATCATAACGATTTAGGACTAAGGAGGATCCTGACGGCTCCCTACTAAGGAAGACAAATGAAAGCTATACCATTGTTTATGGAGCACAAAAAGACATTTAATTTAAAAGAACGCTTGACCCTTGTAAGTGTCGGAGATATTTTGAGAAATGCTTTTTTAACATTTATATAATATACCCAGTAGATTATAAGTAGTAAATGTCAAGATTAGGTTAGACATTTTAATTTTTTTTATCTTTACCAAAAATTTATAATTTATTTAGAAATTTATTCGATTAAATACATTTCAAAAAATTTCCTTATCAACAAATAATCAAAATTTCATACAAAAATCTATTACGCATTTTTTGCTTCAAAAAACAAAAGAAATCTTACAAAATTTCTTCAATTTACCATAATAAAGTGCACCCACCACAATTACAATCCGCATCGAAGAAAAAGCCTCGTCGAGCTCTCTCCATCTCTCTCCGCCCCTCAGTCTCCTCGAAGCGCGCCTAGCGTGCCGAGACATTAGCACGAGCTATCCGCTCTTACCTACCGTATCGAGCAATAGCATATTTCCGCTAATACGATTGCCGCCGCTTCGCAGGCTGGTTCGCGCGGCTTTGCTAACCCGAGTTAAACGAGATGAATGCCGCTTCGCTAATAGTTATTACGAATTAGCTTCTTACTCGCACCGAGAAATTGTCGCTGCAAGCCGATCTCCTACATGCCTGCAAGGTTATTTCCGTGGCGTATATATCGGCGAGGAGGGAGGGGAGAAGCGAGAAGTGAAAAGTTCTGTAGCATCATTAATTTAAGAGCTAAAGGAACGCTTCGCGAATCGTTCTTTTATTTTTAATCAAGCGAGAGGGGAGGAGAGCGGAGCTCTAAAGTTGGATCCGCTGCTAATTGTGTGTAATCTTTAAACTAGTTCATAGAAATGAGAAGAGCCGGAGCGCGCCCGCGTGATACCTGCGCGATATTAATACATTAGCGAGTGCTTTATGAAATTTGTAAGTCACGCCGAAGTTCGTCGCGCTAACGAAACTTTGTCGTGCAGCTACTTTTTTGAGCCGTTTAAGTTATTAATTAGAATTGAATAAAGTTATTCTATTTCCGTTATTATCCTGCTTAATTGTTAACGAATCATCTTGTAATATTCAAATTTTTAATTGGATTAGTTAAATTAATTATATCTTGATATGGCATTAATTTTAGATTCCAAACATTCAAAGATGAAGAATTCCCGTAAATTTTAGTATTACTAATTTATGACGCAACAAAACGAAAAATCTGAATCATTTTTAAAAACGGCTTAGCAGCACAAAAGCCAATGAATAATTTGATCCTTTGTATAGCTCGAGAAAAAAAGGCGGACGCCTCCTTTCTCACAGGCGGAGCCTTAAAGAAGTAAACGAAATCTCAGCAGGTTTATCCCGAACTGGTATCTGGGCGCACGAGCTCGCTGGCTATACGCGCGCGTGCGTATATATATACATTAGCCGCACCCATAGCTCAACGAGCCTTTCAACCTTCGACGATTGTAAAGGTCTCTCCTCTCTCGTTCTCTCGAGGGGATCTCGAGGGAGTAACCTCGAGAGCGGAGCATTGTATTTTCCACCTTTCGGCCTCTCGCTCTACGCTCGTCCTTTTTCACCCTTATCTACGTCTTCCTTCTCACTCTCTCTCGTGTGCGCGCCTTTCGTTCCTTCAGCCTTTTACCGTCTGTATATATCAGGCGACTAGTTTCTTCGACCCGCTCGTCTCATTATGTCTACTTTGCCATTATTCTCTTTTCACTCGTAAAAAATCGATTAGCCACTCGGCGGTCGTAATGCGTTTCCGAACTTATTTCCAGTGGTGTTCGTTGATTCACTTTGCTTTTTTCCCTCTATAATTTACGTTTTAATTACCGTTAAAGTAACACTGTTAAGGAAGCTTTTTATGTGCATTCGATACTTCCTCTATATTCTTGGATTCGACTGGCTGATTTCATTGATGTTATAACGCATAAAAACAATATCCTAAGCCACATATCAAAATAAAATCCTAACAAAACAAACCTCGTTAAAACCATTTACGTATGCATACCCAAACGCACCCCCCTTCTTTTAATTAAGCCCCGCAAAAGCTAATCTGTCATCCATACCCCGAGCATAATTACGTCACAATGTACACACGCCCGCATCGAGAAACTTAATTTACAGCCCTGTTCATACACAACGCGCATCCCCAAGAGAAGCGAGAGCTGCAGCGGCAGCGGCAGAAGCTCGCTCGAAATTAACGAAATCAAATCAAGTCTCTCAGTCTATTACGAAGCCTGCCGCCGCCGGTTCCGCGGGCGATACAGACGAGATCTCGTCGTCGTCGTCGCCGAGAGTCTTGGAAGGAGCGCGAGGCGGAAGCCTGAGCCAGCTCCAAAGCTCATCAAGTTAATGCAGCTGGGATTATCTCGAGGATTGTGTGTGACGTTGCGCCAGCGCCGCCGCCGGCGTCACTATCCCCGAGCGAAAGCCTTTCTCGGATCGCTATTAATTGATCGTTTGATCGGATGTCCGCAGGGGCTCAGCCGCACCGGCGCACGCGCATGTGTGTGGGTGTATGTCCGGTGCGCGAGACTACTCCGATTCATATATACGACTGAGGGAGCGCGAATCTCAGGAGGCTCGTCCCCGGCCCCCGTAATAATCGAATAATCCAGGCTTCTGTTCGCTTTGGCGTGTTTGTAGTCGGCTGGCCTGCGAGGTAGCTTTGGAATGGCGCTCGGGAGTGAAATTTTGTATAATGACCTGCCTATTTTGGCGAGAGGTGGAATTAGGGATGCGCCAAGGCTGGTATCGATGCTCGGGCGTGCAGGGGAGCTGGCTCGTCCGAATTTATAAGTGAAGCGTCTGGTGGAGGTCAGTCGTGTCACGGTGAAACGGCCCGTGGCGTGTTTCGCTGAATTGGATCTTGTTCAGTAATGAAATTAGGAAGATCGTTAAGTGCACGCGCTGAATTATTCAATATCTTGGTACTATTTTGACCGTTGCTTCGCGCTGCTCGATTTTAAATTTTATGCCGACGTTTGGTGTAATCACGTTATGTGTGCATTAACGAAACGAATATTACAGATGCATAATATTACAGATGTTTTCGTTTAAAATGAGAAGTTTTTTTTTATATCAGCCATGCTTGCTGTCTTGTCAATTTTCTCCTGCTTTTTTACTGGAAATTATAGGGGAGAGCGGGACTAGTTGGCACGCGGAGTTCGACGTTCAATTATAAATAATTAACTGTTTAATACTAGTATTTGGTAATATTTGATATTCTGTAGGTAAGTCATAGCATTATTAATATGTATAATAATTGGCATACACAAATCTGATTTCCTAAGGAAGATATTAATAAAATAAAAATGTTAATTGTATATCAACTAGCCCCACTCTCCCCTATATTACTTTAAAGACAATCAAGTTTACACAAATATGGTTAAAATAAGAAATTCTTAATACATCAACGATGTCCTATTACTAGAACCAAAAGAACTGCGTCAATTCATGAATTATATAAATTTAGTCACGGCAAAATTCTTGTATACTTCAAAATAATTATCAAATAAAAGAACGCTAAGAATCCAGAATCAGCTCAAAATAAATGCTCCCACGATATTTAAAGTCCTCCCCGACTTAACCTCGGGAGAGCCGCTCCTTGCTCTTTGCCACCGCTGGCTTGATTTTATTCCAGTTTGACAAATAGCTATCGCACGCCGCTCTCGTCGCCGATTGGCGACGCCAAATATATCTTCGCCGCGTGCCACCGCGTCTCTCTCTCTCTCTCTCTCTCTCTCTATCTCTCTCTATCTCTCTTTCGCTTTCTCGCCAAGCGCACGTGAATAAATACGTGCGTTTAGCGGATTGATAGGCTACAGCGTACTTTGGCAAACTTCTCTCTTCTCTTCGCTCCTTGCGCGCGAGCGCGAGCTTTATACGCTCCTCGAATAGAAACGATGCGCGACGCGCTTTGAGCTCCGATTTGTCTTCGGCTTTGGTTAGCTCTCTTTTTCTTTGAACTTGAGTATTTTTCGATCGTTCTGAATAGGACATGCTTAATAAGCTTTACGCTGAGCTCTGACAAATTTGTTTGGCTAATCTACCATCTGCATGATTTAATAATTAATTAGAATTTAGTTGTTGTTTAGTTCATTGATGTTAGAGATTTTCAATATATATTTATTTTAAAACAGTAATTTAAGACAAAATATAGATACATTAAGAATCACAAAAAAATAAGAAATGCATCATTCAGACTAAAATAATCAAGCGATCGCTATCGAAACGAAACACTCACAACTCGAGAGCGACAGCCGGGCATTAACCCGGCTTGTCGCACCTTTTATCGTCACGACGGCCTCACTAACGAATTTTGTCAAATTTTCTGTTACAGGTAAGCACTATATTCATCACCG
This sequence comes from Eupelmus azureus, assembly GCA_030522685.1. Classification (NCBI taxonomy): domain Eukaryota; kingdom Metazoa; phylum Arthropoda; class Insecta; order Hymenoptera; family Eupelmidae; genus Eupelmus; species Eupelmus azureus. The sequence continues at coordinate 1,532 of JAPYZA010009343.1, read as the reverse complement.
AGATAACACGCACCCCCTCAGCGACCGACGCAGCAATCCAGCCTCTTATCAGCCGGTGTCGGCGAGTCCCGGCCTGACCGCGCTCGCTGAAAGAAGAAAATTGTATATTAAATCAAGCCAACCACAGCCGCGGGCTGGCTTTATCTATCGCTCGTCGCGTCGGGCCGCTGCTGCGCCTTCCTCATTACCGCGCCAACGAAGATAGCGTCGAGATTGCCTCCTCTCCTTTTTCCCCCGCGCGCCGACCTAAAAGCAACCAGCAGCCGAGCTCTCTCGCGAAACTGTATATATAAGGCGGCACGTCGCGATAAGATCTGTTAAATGTCACTCGGCTCGGCGGAATTCTATATTTGAATTTCTTCGCGGTGAAGGTGGGAGGCGAGGGTGTCGCGAAAGAAAAGGAGAGACGAGATTGACAGTTTCCGAACGGCGTTTCGAGTGTCTTTTCTTTATTGATCCGGGCGCTGTGGCTTGACGTCGCGCGCCCGCGGATGAAAATAATATTTCGCGCCCCGAGTGGAAAATGTCATTAAAGGGGAAGTGTGCTCGGTGTTTTTCTGCGGGTGGGCGTCGAGTCTGGAGGCGTTATCGTCTGATTGTGACAGTATTTATTGCGGCGGGGGCGAGACTTTTTGGGTCGGAGTTTGCGTTTGGTTTTGAGATGCGGGCGTTGAAAAATGACGTTTGATATGATTATGATAAGTGAATCTGATGGCTCGATAGATAGAAGGTAAGTTGAAAAGCTAAGAAACTTTTGAAAAATAACAATTTTAGAGACTTTATTGTTTAACTGAATAGACAGCTTATCTCATTAATATCACAAAATATGGATATTATTAGAGTATAAAATGACGTATTTTATTACTGCGAGTAGTAGTCTCGCGATATGAGTCTGTTACTACTTATACATAGAGAATACACTCTAAGACTTTTCGAGTGAACACTAATGAAATGGAACTTCATTCGATAAATTATTTTTCTCCAGATTAAACAGTTATATAGAAAACCAATTTAGTCTACGGTCAGTCCTTAATTAACTGATATTCAATAGTTCACAAATAACATAGATCCGTATCTATAAATTTTTGATCTCACTAAAACTCGCAACATATTACCATCATTCCAAATCCTTAATTCTTACTTGCCCAAGCCCTTATTTTCAACATAAAGTGATTAAATAATATTAAGTAGGGCTCGCAGCAGAAGCTCCCCCGGCGTCGTCAAAGTAAAGCTCGCCATCTAAACGTCTACTTACAGCTCGCACCAATACGTTGCCTCCCACTCTCCCACTTGCAGCCAAGGCTTTTCACCCGCGCAGCACACGTTCTCCCGGCCCATATAAGCGCGCCTCTTACTTCAGCGCTGTCAAGTTTACGCGCAGCGAATTTCTCGCGCGCGGTAATATCAGAAACTGTAACTTCCGTGCGTGCAGCGCCGCTACTGCAGGAATATCCATTTCGGGACATTTAAGCCGGCGACGGGGGGCTCTTCTAAGATTACTGCCGGCAGTTTCATTATGCCCCTGCTGCTGC
>JAPYZA010009342.1:0-10512 GCA_030522685.1 Eupelmus azureus | reverse complement strand
TGTTAAACGACTGACACACGCCGTAAACTACGTTGTCGCGTGCGTGCTTGGTCCTTGTTTATTTTTCAGTTTCATTTTCAAAAATTTTGTTCTTATATTTTTGGATCATTTTTTTTAGATCCTCTGTCGATGAGCCCTCAGAAAGCTCTCGAAACTATAGGTTCCAATCTGCAGAAGCAGTATGAGAGATGGCAGCCTCGAGCAAGATACAAACAGAGTCTTGATCCTACAGTCGAAGAAGTTAAGAAGCTCTGCACGTCTCTAAGACGAAATGCTAAGGAAGAACGGGTTCTTTTTCATTACAATGGTCATGGTGTACCAAAGCCTACTAGTAATGGAGAGATATGGGTTTTTAATAGGGTGGGTTAATTTTTTTTTTCTATTTCATTGACTTATCAAGTTAAAACAATTTGAAAAAGATCACTAATTATTTGACAAATACAACTTTAATATATCTTTTTTTTTTATATAATTTTAAATAAAAATCTTTTGTTAACATGTCCAACTGTGGATTTTATAACAACAAAATTGACTAATATTCTAATTTATGAATTATGTTCTTTTTTTTCAATTAGACATATACTCAGTACATTCCTTTGTCAGTATATGATTTACAAACTTGGATGGGAGCTCCTAGTATTTATGTGTATGATTGTTCCAATGCTGGTATTATTGTTGACTCATTTCAACAGTTTGCTGACCAACATGAAAAAGAATATGAGGTAAATATTTAATTTTTAAAAATTATTATTTATGTTTTTTTTTTTATTAAAATTAATAATTTATCTCTTCAACAGATGGAAAGGCAAGCAATTCAGCAAAATAGAAATGCAATTGGTGTTTCGATAGTGGCACCTTCTTATAAAAACTGTATTCAGTTAGCAGCCTGTGCCGCTAATCAAATATTACCAATGAATCCAGATCTTCCTGCTGATATATTCACCGCTTGTCTTACTACACCTATAAAAATTGCGTTGCGTTGGTAGGTAAAACATTCAGTTACTACTACTTTTTTTAATAAGCCAAATAAAGCTAATTAATTCTTTCATTCAGGTTTGTAATGCAAAACACATCCAAATTGGTGCCAAAAGTGTCGTTAGACCTCATTGATAAGTATGTTATTGTTTTATTATTAAAAATACAAATTAATACTAAAATCATTATTACTATACAATAAAATAAACCTTTTTAGGATTCCTGGTCAATTGACAGATAGAAGAACAATGTTAGGAGAACTTAATTGGATATTCACTGCAATCACAGATACAATAGCATGGAACACTTTACCAAGAGGTAATATTTAGATTTCTTTAATTCAAATGAAAATTTAACGCATTTTTGCATCTAAAAATATTTAAAAAATTGTTTACTTTTTAGATTTATTCCAAAGGTTATTTAGACAGGATTTATTAGTTGCTAGTTTATTTAGAAACTTTTTATTAGCAGAACGAATATTACGTTCCTATGATTGCACTCCAGTTTCCTGTCCGAAGCTGCCACCAACATACCAAGTGAGCTTTTATTTTATTGTCTTTTTTATTTGATAGTACTTGATTTATTATAAAATGAGTTTTCATACCATTTAAATTTATTTTTTTTAAATTAAATTTTTAGCATCCAATGTGGCAAGCCTGGGATTTAGCACTGGATTTATGTTTATCTCAGTTACCTAATATTTTAGAAAATGAAGATCGATTTATTCACTCACCTTTTTTTGAAGAACAACTTACTGCTTTTCAAGTATGGCTTACTTTAGGCTCTAAGAGTCGTAATCCTCCAGAGCAGCTACCGATAGTTTTGCAAGTATTACTCAGCCAGGTTCATAGACTCAGAGCATTAGAATTGTTGGGTCGATTCCTTGACCTTGGACCTTGGGCTGTTAATTTAGCTTTAAGTGTCGGAATTTTTCCTTATGTCTTAAAATTATTACAAAGTAATGCCAGGGAACTTCGATCCCTTTTAGTGTTCATTTGGGCTAAAATTCTTGCTGTTGATAATGTAAATCAAAATTTTCTTTATACTAACGAAAAATCATGTTAAAAATGTTGTCTTTATTACATCTTTTTAATTTTAGACTTGTCAAGCTGATTTGGTACGCGATAATGGTCATAAATATTTTTTATCTGTACTACAAGATACCACAGTGCCGGTAATTATCGTTTTTAAAGTTCTATAAAAATTTACTATAATATAATTATTATAATTTTTTTTTTATTGTAGAGTGAGTACAGAACCTTAGCAGCTTTTGTACTAGCTTGTATAGTTAATAATTATCCTCCTGGTCAAGAGGCAGCTCTACAAGGTAGTTTAGTATCTATTTGTTTAGAACAACTTGGAGATTCAAATCAATTATTAAGACAATGGTTATGTTTGTGCCTTGCAAGATTATGGCATAATTATGACAAAGCTAGGTGGTGCGGTGTACGAGATATCGCACATGAAAAACTTTATACTCTATTGCAAGACTCTGTGCCTGAGGTATTAAATTTTTATTTAATTTAATAAATAAGAATTTGTTTTATATACCTTTTTAAATTAATTTTTGTATTAGGTTCGTGCGGCGAGCGTTTACGCATTAGGAACTTTTATAAATAGTGTAACAAAACGAAGTGAGCACGCAAATAACATTGACCAAGCCATTGCTATGATGCTAATAAATACTGTGACCTACGATATGTGTCCTCTAGTCAGAAAAGTAAACTTAATATTTTAACAAATAGCTTCAATTAATTATTGGCAGACAAAATATAACCATTTACGATTTTAGGAATTAGTGGTGGCGCTTCAGTGGATGGTTCTGCACTTTGAAAATTCATTTGTTACCTTAGCAGTTGCTGAAGAAAATAGCAGGAGAGATCTAGTAGTCGAAACTCTTTCGCCTTTTAGCGGAATGAGAAGGATAAGTTCTAAGGATAGATTGAAGATGCTGTCCCCCAATAGCACTTACTCTATTGATACAACAGATGGATTTGGTCCAGATAAAATCAAAAGAGTATCTTCAGTTTCATCAATTAGTAGTTTAGGTATTACATTTTAATATATTTTTATTTGGTTCAAAAATAAAAACTTGTGGTTTTGGATAACTATCTTCTCTTGTTTCATCTTGCGTGACAGGAAATAATTGGGAGTTTGTGCGGAAACCTTGCGAATCGCTGGGTAAATTTGCTGAATAATTAATTGTACGCATGTCAATGTAGTTTTAGTTAGTGCGCAAAATTTTTGCTCGTCAAGCTTATTATTTTCAGCTTACTGGTCATACTTAAAATTAGTATATATAATTTTTTTCATTGGGTTTTATTTGATTTTATAATTATTCAAAATATAAATAATTTGTAATAGGTCACAGTTCTCTAGGGAATTTGCCTAGTCTTTCATACGGAAGCGTTTATATGAAACTTTGGCATGGATTGTGTGGCCTTGATAATGATCCTCATCCTGGTGTCGCAGTAATGTCACAGAAAGTCACAAATCACATTCGAAGTCAGGTAATAAAAATATCCTTTATTTAGCGTAAGTTCTTTGTAAAACAGAGCTCTAAATACATAACTCTTGTACTATGAAGATTACTTAGTGCACTAGGGCGTTTAGAACGTTCTTAGCGCACTGTTTTAAATTCTTGCGTAAATCACAAGCTTAGGACACTCAAAACTTACGCGAAAACCCCACTTTTAGTTAAGTCAGTTGAAAAAAATAGTATACGCAACATGTATACTAAGCAAGTGTTTCAGGAACGGTCATTTATCGCCCGAGCGTAAGACACCTGCTTAGCGGACTAATTGCGTAATTTACTATTTTTTTTTATATTAAAAATTTTTGTCGAATAAGTAATTTTAATTTTGTTCATCTTTTTAAGGTAAAAGAATCTTCAACTGCGAAAGAAGTAATTGATTCTAAAATGTCGTCCTCTTTATCGCTACCTCCCTCTCCATCCAATAGAACCAATTATTTAAGGTAAAAATTATATTAAACTTAATTAATGTAAGTAAAAATTAATTATTAATTTTTTAATAATCACATTAAATTGTAGTAATAGCAAAGGAGAATCACCACCGACTATAAATTCAGCAACTGATCTTTTACGATCTGCTAGATTGCCAACACACACGAGTCGGGCTAGAAAACCAATACCAAATACCGTTAGTAAAAATAGTTTTATTTAGCTTTTTATTCTAACATAGTTTTGCTTTGTTAGACATTTTATGTTTTTAATTGTTGTACTTAGATATCGGAAGAGTCGGATGAGGTTCCAGGAATTAAAAGTCCATTAACAACGTCACAATTTGTCGAATGGAGTTGCGCTCAATTCGCTCAACCTGTAAGTTTGGACTTAGAAGCAGAATCTACAAATGACTTTGAAAGTCGAGCACATTATGAACGTGAATGGCGGTACGAATATAAAGTCTTCTAGTAATTTTTTTTATATAATACAAGATCAATTAATGAATTTACCGCCTATAGATGAGATTCCGAGTATAAATTAAGATAAAAGTATTTTTTTTTGTTTCCTAAAAAATTTTACTTTTAAATTATATTATAATATGTATTGTATTATTTGTGCAAATCGATTTGTACGATGTATGTTTATTTGCTAATAGGTATCTACGGAATAAACGACAGAGAAAAGAAGTTAAAGAAGAACAAATTAAGGCCATAAATGGACGAATAGAATCCCAAGTGTTTCACGCACGCTGTCCTCAACAACCAGACGTTTTACTTTTTCATCCCTTTGACTCTCATTTAGCAGTGGCATGCAGAGATCATTTTGGGTAATTTCTTAGTTCTTTTAGACATTTTAATAGTATTCTTGATTTAATGATTAAATTCTTGCAGTATTTGGGATTGGCATAGTGGTACGAAACTAACGTATCACGCCAGTCGTGGAAACAGACCATCTCGTATTACCACCATGAAATTCATTAATTCACACGACGTTGCATTATTGATGGTCGGCTCTGATGATGGTTCTATTAGAGTCTGGAAAAATTACTACAATATGTTGGGACGAGAACCGACGCTTTTGACAGCTTGGCAAGCTCTGGCTGACCTACAACCAGTCGTAAAAGTTTCTAACGGTACTACAGGTCTTGTCACAAGTTGGGAGCAACGTTCTTTGACCTTAGCAGTAACAGGTGACGTAAAAAGTGTAAGGCTTTATAACGCTGAGACAGAATTGAAAGTGCAAGATATTCCAACAGGAGCTGATTGCTCTGTTTCAAGTTTGGATACTGATGGCTTAGGTATTGTTTTTTTTAACAAAATATATAATTATAGTCATTATTATAAATTTCGATTTTAGCAAGTAAAGAAATTATCGTAATAGTAAGAAATTTTTTAAAAATGGAGTATATTTTTTTTTAAGGTAACTTAATGGTGCTTGGTTGCGGAGACGGTTCAGTTCGTATCTTTGATAGAAGGTTGCAACCAACGGAAGCAAGAATTATGACATATAGAGAGCATAATGCATGGGTAGTAGGAACATACCTCAGAAAATCTACGAGTTCTCCCGTCAAACTAATTTCTGGTTCGTCAACTGGCGATATTAGATTTTTCGATCTCAGAAAAAATTCATCCGCTCATGTGGTTCAAACGACACAAGGGATAAATTCCTTCGTGACTCACGAAAATGCAGATATATTTGCCTGGTAATTTCTATAAATTTTTACTTTGCATAAAAAAAATATAAATTTTAAGTGAAGAAATTACAATTAATTCAATAAATATAATGTTTAATCACTGGAAATGCGATAAGATCGAAAGCCTCTTTATAAAAATTTATTTAATTTTAACAGCTCATCAAATCAATGCATCAGCATGTACAACATTTCGGGACAACATCTAAATACAATCAAGTTCCATGAAGGATTCATGAGTACGCGGATCGGAGCAGTGACTTGTCTTAATTTTCACCCTCACCGAGTCGTTCTAGCTGCCGGCTGCGCAGACAGCATTGTGACAGCTTACGCCTCTGAACACCGCAGATGACCATCTGATATCGACCTACTATAGAGCTACTTTTCACACCTCGTCCGTTGAGATAAGCAGCTCAAGGTCGATTACTTTATTATCTAACAGGGAATGATGTTAACTAGATCGAGAATAGTAATATAACGATATATATGACTCCTCGACTTGAAACTTGCGATTTCATTCCGCTTCTCTCGGTCTTTGAATGTATTATATATGAAAACGCTATTGTTTTTGACAATTTCGACGAATCGCACTATACCAAAAGCTATGCAGCAGTACGATTATTAATTTTGTTACGTAGTGTATAACTTTTATGAGGTACGAGCCGCTTTCGCGAATTTGTACCGGTTAATGTGATATTTTTAAACCACTACGATTATCGCCGCCAAGGAGAGATGATTAATGTAAAAAAATGTTAAAGCCCTTGTTGAATCGTATGCTATCTATGTAAATACATATACATACACGCATATACAAAAACATATAAGATTACAAAAAGAATAAATGCGTTGATTGTAAATCTGTGTGCATGAGAGATGTATGCAAATCGAAAAATGAAAGTGTGATTGATAATGACAAAGGCCTATGTTTGTGTGCTTGTGTATTTGCCATGAAAATTGCATTCGCTTTGGATACCACGATATATGTCTAAGCGCGCGCAAAATAATCACGCGATTGTATAATATTTTCGACAGAGCTTAGTGAAGCGTACTTAACATTTTTTTAAAAGCAAAATGCGCTATTTACAATCGAAAATAGAATTAACATTCTACTGATAGTATGCAAAGGTAAAAAAATAAAAAAAACTAGTCAAACAAAAATGTTTAACGAGAAATGAATAAAAAAGAGTGGATTTTTGAAAACATGAAAAAACAAACGCATATACACACTGCAATGTACCATCTTTGCACATAGTAGCCTTAAAACTAATATAATAATAAAGTACAATGCAATGCAAAGTAAAAATTATTTTGTATTATGACTTTTATTTAAAATATACAGCAATGCATGAATAAAACAATAAGAATTACAGTGTTTTCATTATAACAAATATAAAAAGTAAAATAATGATTTAAGATGTAAGTATAATGAAACAAAACATAAATACTCTTGTTATAAAAAAAAGTTAAAGTTAGTCAGGTTAAAAACGACAACTCGGCGTATACAAGCACGGTAGGCCCTTCGATCACATCGCATACTTGCCAACGGGGGGAGCGCTGATCTCGGAATCTCGTGTTATTGCCATAATCTATTAAAAAACGACTTGCAATCGCTTACTAAATCTTCATAGAATATGTGTGTAAAATACATAAAACAAGAAACAAAAAAACAAATAGATACTTGAAAGTTGTTTCTAATCTTAAGTATTAAGCAGTATATTAAGAACTCATATTTTTATTGCATTTAATAAAAGTATTGCATTTAATAAAAACATTCATCTTTATTTGACTTGAATAGAAATTTTCAAATAATTATTATATGCCAGTTTCGATTTTTAAAAATAAATATACTAATATCGTTGAATAAGCAGCGTTAAAAATAAATATTTATTATTCTACGGGCTTTCATGTATGAAATAAAGTCTTTCAAGGCACTGATGACCCGTGGAGCTATACGCAATTCCGTTGAATGAGGTATACGAACAAGACATCGTCTTATGATTTTTAAAACGCTTTGAAAGAAATTCTGATAAGAAAATTAATTCAATTTAATTTATTAATATTTTTATTATTATGGCAACCAACGTTGCTGTAAATGATGTAATACACTGCCTTTATTAAATTTTTTTTTTGAAAACAAAGATATTTTATGTTGATTTCATATAAAATTTTATATAGGTAATATAAAAAATTCAAAAGTGAAAGTAATTAACAACTTGCATTCTTGTAAATAAATATATAAATTTTAATTTGTTTATCACAATTCAACTGCATATACGAATTACACATTGTATATACATTGATACTACTAATTTTAGTTAGTACAGTAATAAATACATTTTAGGAATGGAAGAGAAAATATCTATAAAACTGCCCGTCGTAGAAAAAATGACGCTGCAGATGAAAAAAAAGTGCGCTAAAAAAAGTCGCAAGTATATACGCGTGCCCAGATAAAAGCGCAAGTTCGCGTCCTATCTAAAAAAAACGCTAATGCATTCATATGCGTCTGTGCGCTTTAGTATCACGGCTGCGGGCTAATTGCGCACGCGACATTCCAAGCGTTCCCTCTTGCACTTTTTTTGCTTACGGTGCGCTGATTTCTCGAAAAGTGTCTAAAGAGACGAAAGGAACATACAAGAGATAGATATATTAGCCGCGCGCAAGAAGAGAGGGTAAAGAATGTCGGGCGGAAAGAAAGATAAATCGAAGGGCCGCGGCGGGCAATAAATAACCGAAAACCCGGTAAAAGACAAGCAGAAAAGTATCGACGAAGAAAAAGGTGTACGAAGGTATAGGCAGCTATATAGCTATATAAGGTGAAAGAGGAAAGCGCGGGATTTACCGAAAGAAGAGCGAGCCGAGGATCCCCCCAAGTGGATTTTCACATTCGAAAGGCTCTGGAGAGTTTTCTACCTGAGAGATTTTCAACGATCTTTATCTGTTTTTGTCTTCTCCATTTCTCCGCAGCCTCAGCAGCATCCATTCTTCCGAAGGCGGCACCTGCGGATTTTTTTTATTTTTTTTTTTTTTTCATCGGGACGAGAGAACCCCACCAACATCTGAACCGGCATTCTGGATGGATTAAGTAGGGTCTCGTTTGGTTGTCAGTTGGAGGGGCCCAGGGTGCTTATTATTGTGTGCATAGAAAACTTTTAGATACAGGAAGTCATTGGACTGAATAAATGCCGGGAAGTTCTGGGCGTGAAATCTGTATAGAGAATAAATGCACGGCTTGGGAATTTGCGTATATCACATGGGTCAGTGAGCTTTTATTAAAGCGAAAGATAATTTTTTTAAATTTATCTCGTTGTAATTTCGTGTACTTACAGCTGCAATCAATTTTAAAATTATGTAATTATCTAACTAATTGCAGATAAATGAAAGAGCGATATTACGCAGTTTTAATGGCAACTAGCTACAAATAACAATGATTAAAAAGCAAACGATTCAATTAAAAAGACTCCGATCAATTTTTGATATGATATACGTATATCTGACACGATGAGCTTCAGTTTGATAACAAGCACCGTGCACTTAGCGCGCGCACACGCTACAGTTTATTAATTCAATTTACCACTTGACGAGACTCATTGAAACACCGCTAAAAATTCTTACGTGAGTTATCGGCCTCTGCCGCGATTCTTCCTGTATAAAATGCAAGTAAACAAAATTAATATTATACTATTCTACTGACAGACTGAAATAACAAAACCTTTTTTTAAGAATAACAATCTTGTATATGAAGAGCAATGAGAAAATACTAACCGTTTGAAAGAATGAACTTGTATTATTTAATTCTTTCTTTTAGCACTATATGGTGGAAGTAGCAGAAAACTCTGGAATTGCCATTAAAAAAAGGGCAGCAATCAGGGCTAAGGAGTGAGGTGTAGGCGAGCGGCCGGACCCTACACTCGGCGCTTGGCGCGAATCAGGGCCCGCTCCTTATTTGCAGCTCGCGAAAAGAAAAGCAAGTGCGACGATTAAGCCGACATTAATTACAGACTGCTCCACTGGCTCTCCCTCTCTCTCTAGTTATGCGCGAGCGAAGCGGAAACGCGAAAAAAGCGCTGCCCGCCCGATGTATATAATATATTATAGGTGCATATATATATATACACACATTGGTCTGAGCGCGGTGGGGGCAAGGGGCAACTGTGGCAAGCATAGCAGCGGAGACGGCGGCGGCGGCTAGCAGTGTGCGTCTTGTCTGCTTGGCGCACGAGCTCCGCAGCAGCAGCTCGCCTCGCGCAGAGCAGTGCGCATAGCAGTCGGGAATCAGCCGCGGAGCGAGCAGTGCGCCGACGGTCCGCACTCGCGCCTCTCTATATCTTTCTCTTGCGCGTGCCAATAAATAAGTTACTTGACGTTTGTTGCGTGCCGCTCCAATCCGCGCAGCGTTCGATTCAATTGATTCAGCACACCGAGCAGCAAAGTCTCAAAACGCCGAGGATCCGAGTGAGCGGCTGCGGGGAGAGGTTGGAGCGCGCTCAAAACAATAACATTAGACTGAAACGGCTGGCCAAGATGGACCGGAGCTCCAAGTTCGTGCTGAGGAAGATCGTCATTGACTTTGTCTGCCTGTTCGTGGGTGAGTGCTAGCTGCTACAGTTGTATATATAAAGTCGCGAGCGGTCTCAAAGAGAGGCGCGCCTGCACGGCTAGCGTGTCATCGATGCGATGATGTATACCTCGGCTCTTCGCGCCAATCTATATAGCTATAGATCTAGGCGTCTCTATATAGGCGCTCTTGGGAGCGCGGCTGCTCAATAGCGGGAAATCGAATTCGAAGGGAGACTCTTTCTTGCGTGAAACCGAGGGGAGAAAAGTCGCATGCGAGCCAATTGTATCTTAGGGCCGCGAGCGATCGATTGGCACGCGCTCGACC
>JAPYZA010009340.1:0-10295 GCA_030522685.1 Eupelmus azureus | reverse complement strand
TTTTTCCACCAATCGTTAGATTTTCAAGAGCCAAATTAATCGGCTTTTATAAAAGCCACGTAAACCATCAAAAAAACCAGCAAACAATTTTTCCACGCCAGCAAAATTGCAGCACACACGCGAAATATCATTTAGAAAGTACCCACGAAAAGAATTCACACCTATCCCTTGCACAACCCGCCTACAAGCTTATCGAACTTTCCAATAAAGCCATCTAACCATGAAAAAAAAAAAAAGAATGGGCGAAACGCGCGTTTTTGTCACCTCCGAGTAATCCGCATAACTCGACTGACGCGCAAGAAAATCGGACACAACAGAGAGAAAAAAATAGACAGCGGTGACTTAACACATAAACGATTCGGCGCTGCGTAAACCGAAGCCACTTTCGGCCCAGCCGAGATCCTCTTAACGATAACAATAACATAAAAAGAATCGCGTTGTTCCATAGACAGTCGCGCGAAATCTCGCAGCGCGATTATTAGAGCTCCACTGGCTAATAGAGTAGCTCGGAGAGTCCAGGTGTCGAAACCGGCGCGCTCGATCAATGTAGCAGCGAGTGGCGAGAAGCTGGTGTGTGCGTGGAGGTTCCGGGTTGGAGCGATTGATGATGATTTGATGGGATTTCGCGAGGCGTTAAGATGGTTTTTAAGTGGCCGTCTTTCTGTTGCAATATGGGTTAGATGTGGATAATTTTAATTCTGTTGGGAGGTTTGACGGCTGGGTTTTATTGTTTCTTGTGATTTATGGTTTGCGGTTGGCTTGTAGGAGAGTAACCCAAATATTGGTGTTATTTAATTTTTCATCTTGATAAAATATTGCCATTATATTTCTCGTAAACGTGTGAATTTGCGGAGTTGAATATTACGCGACTTGGCGAATATGTTTTGTTTGGAAATTCACACGAAACATTTTACACTCTTTTTCATTAACACGGGCCCGGAATTCACACATTATTTTAAAGATTGCGGTAATCTTAGGAACGTAAATTTTCACTGTACTCATCTACAGCAACATTTTTTTCATTAAAAATATTACTTTCACATGCATTTACCCTACTTATTAATACTGCAAATGACAAACCACTTACAGTTCACACATATAACACAAATCCACATACCACCTCTTAATAAAAACACCACTAAACCACTCCCTAATCACTACACCCCACCTGCGACCTACAACCATCCTCAAACTTAACCAACCCATCTCACCACCTAAAACCCCACAGGTACAGCCACGCATAGCCCCGCCATCAGCATTACAGCCTCCGCAACGCTCGCTCCTCGCAAAACAACAGCATCCCTCTCGTATATCCGTCTTAATCCAACCACACACACACACACACACACACAGACAGCCAAGCCTTGATTCATCGCTCGCCTTCCTCTCCCCAGAGGCGACAGTTATACGACCAAAGTCGCTAGGCGCACGCTCCCAGCTCCGCTCGGGATTCGCTCGCGGATAATTTATACGTTATTGCCGGAGAGCTGGCTGCAGGAGCGACTGGCCGCCCTATTAGCGATGCTGCGGAGCGGCGCAACTGCGAGCGCGCGAAACTATTAAAGGCGCGCTCTCGGAAATTGAGCAACTTTGCCCGAGTGTAAGAGAGAGAGAGAGAGAAAGGGGGAGAGTCCGGCTCAACTGTTTTTGGAAGTCGCGCGCGCGTAATCGCGCGGATTTTCATGGCAGTTGGGCGGGATTTTTCCTCTTAGTTTTAGAGGATTCTATAATTGGGAGAGTTTTTACGGCGGGCTTTTAAGCTGAATTTGATGGCGGCTTAAGCGCCGGGCGCTTTGGGCTCTTTTTTTAGTGAGGCGTTGGGAAAAATGAATGGAGCCGGCGCGAAGGTAGCGTTACGTGATAATTAGGGCGTCGGTTATTAAGGGGCTCTAAGTGGAATTACTTAACGGCGAGGTAAATGTGTCTAATTCGGCCGATTGAAAGGTAAAAAGCGTTGATTAATAAAAAATTTTCTGCCGCCTGGACGTTGACTAAATGCAGTTACGCCGGGTGACATAAGCCGCTTAGCTGGATTAAGTAGAATGGGCTCGGTTAGGAAAGACGCTGCAGTGGATACTTGGCCATCTTATTTTACTGGTTATTAATGTGTTGTGACATTTTTCGATTAAAAATGAGGAGAGCAATATTTTTAAATTTTGTACTAGGTGTTGTGGACCGAACGTATTTTATAACGCATGTGGATACTATCAATTGTATAATTGAATTTTTTGAATGTTGAAAAAATTTTTGTCTACATCGATGAAAAATTTTTTCATACGTCAATATATAAATTGAATATTGACATACGAGCCTCTAGGTATTTGTGGATGCATTTTTGTACCTTCTTGTTATTTTTCTTTACGTCATCCTACACCAACGAGTGGTAGAAAAAAAATATAACGTTTCAAAGCAAACCCATGATAAAAGGTACACCCTTCCATTTCCGTCTCTTTTACAAGTATCGTTAAAAATCATACGTTCGCTTGAAAAAATGATAAAGGTCTCAGCACGTGAAACCTTTATTAAAATAAAAATACCGCAACACTACAAAAATATCATAATAAATCTAATCAAAAACATTCTTTCTTAATATCTCCCACACAAAACAATTCCCAGATCAACCTTTAGCAGAAAAAGGATAACCCAGCAGAAAAAAGAAATCAATTCACACAGTCGTTTTTCATATAAAAAAAAAACACGCCAACAAGAAAATGGCATGACGGTTACGGTACTTATACACCCAATCCGTGCAGGCTCGCTCGCTCGCTCGCGCATAATACAGTTTCGGCGTATATCCACGTTGCTTTCCTTTTGCTCCTTTTATTCCCACGAGAGAGCCAGCAGCGAGCGCGATCGCAAGGATTGATTTAAGATGTAAACAGAGGCCGATTGACGTGCCGGCTCGCATTTCTCGGCGAGCGAAATTAATTTGATTTTCCCGCGATTTTATTGTCCGTCAGAGCTCAGTCGCGTTTGCTTAGGCTTTTTCCAATGGGTTTTAATGATTTTTCAGGATAATTGGCCTGTGCTGTATATATTTAAATTCCGTATTGTTTCGCGGGTTGTACAAAAAAAGAAGAGAAAAAAAGAAGTTACAAAGGGATTCACTGGAGTCGGCTAGTTTCAACATTGGCTTTTGTGCTGTTGGGCAACTTTCCTCGCTGGTAGTTCAATGCGTAAAAAGTACAGTAGCTTTTTTTTTACAATCTTCTTGTGTAGGTTCGTTCGGGTGGATTTGGTTTATTATCCTTAAATTAGCGCGCGGTTGAAATTTCTGAGTTACTGCTCCTCTGCGGTTTCAATTACAATTATATAATTGTCTCAACTAGAAATCTTATATTTTATTCATGCCGCTTCAAAGTTCAAATGAAGAAACTGCAGTAAAGCGCTATTTCTGGAGAAGTTTGTTATAAACTTTTAAGCTTTATATAAATTGAGTAAGCGCGTTAAAAATAAAACGACTTATCTATATTGGAGAATGTGATTGTTGCTCGTTGGTTTTTATTATTCAAAAACACTATTTACTTTTTTAAATTTTAAAAATTGTTGAATAAATTTTATTTTGTCGAACGTTGTAAGAATTCAATTTTATAGAAAATAGAAAAAAAAATACGACACATGTTCCAAAATTAAAGTTAGTACTGGGTAAAATTTTATTTTACAAAAATGTGCAGGGGAATGCTATAAAATATGTGGTTCAAAAATTGAAAAATATCAAACGAAAGAATTTAATTTAATCTAATAAAATAAATAAACTATGAAACTTGTTAAACTCGTATTTTAATATAATTAATTAAAGAATTAAAATAAATCTATTTAAAAAATTTTCTTCTCCTACAAATTTATATAACCTTACGCATTGAATTATCTTTATTACATCGCGCTTCACAATTAAATAAAAAAAATACTCATACCCTCCTCATCACCCACCGCCTCCTCAAACCAAAACAAACCCATCAAAAACAAAAAAAAAACTCACTATTCAGCCGTCGCAGCTCCAGGCGTATCAGCTCCAAAATCCCAATCCACTGGTCCCTCAGCAATGCCCAAAGTCGCCTCTTCTCATGCAGCGATCACCACTACCGCCAACTCCAAACCAGCCTTCCAAGCCCAAATCTATACTCTCCCAAAATCCAAGTGAAACGCGTGCCGAGTATCGCACTCTGAGGTGCCGGGCGCGAGTCTCTTTCGGCGCTCAGCAGCGCGACCAGCAGCCGACTAGGCTCGTTACATTCTCCATCGGGCTTGTAATATTCGACAGCCAGCCGCTCGCTCTCTCGCCTCTCCACCACCTCGCTAGAGAGACGCCGCGCGGGAGTTGAGAGAGCCGGCTTGGTGGTGGCTACACGCCGCGCCGAGGCCCTTTTTCTTTTCGCCGAGAGCCGCGGCTAGAACCTTCCTTTGTATGTGTATATGTGTAGTGTGCCGGAGGTGGCTATGGGAATAATGAGAGCGTTTGACATTGTGGGCTGGGTTATACGGGGGGATTTCGCTTGTTTTTGACCTCGGCGAGCTGGGATTTTTGGATTGTAATCCCGGAGATTTTTATCCGGGGAGTTGGGAAATTCTGGGCCCCATCGCGTGCTGGCTGCCTTACGGCTGCGCGCCGCCTGGAGATTTGATCTGCGTTAGAGGCTAAACAATGCTCTAAATTGTTGTGGCTGGCGCGAGGCTTGATCTCTGGGAGGAGTAAATGTGAGCGCGAGTTTGTAAGGTTAATGCGAGAGTGGGAAGAGGTTTTCGTTCAAAAGTTGCTTGAATTTTATTTATTAGACATTTAACGGGTGGAAATGCGTTATGTAAGACTGTAATGAATATCTTTTGGTTAATTTTTTTAGTTTCTAATTACGGCAGACTTTTTTTTCGAAATATTTATAAAGAAATATGAAACTTTGAAGTTCGTTCACCTTTTATTAAATATTAAGAAAGAAGTGCTTGAAAGTTTATTAGCTGCGAGAGGCTAAGTACTTTTAC
The DNA here is from genome assembly GCA_030522685.1 of Eupelmus azureus. NCBI lineage: Eukaryota > Metazoa > Arthropoda > Insecta > Hymenoptera > Eupelmidae > Eupelmus > Eupelmus azureus. The sequence goes on along the minus strand of JAPYZA010009340.1, from coordinate 5,321 downwards.
GTCAAGTGGAAACAGCCGAGAATGGTAAGACGCGGGCTAACTTTTTCTATTATTTAAATAATTGCCGTTTCCTCTCGTTTCCTGAAAGATAAGATATCTTTTAATTTGTTTTAATTTACTTTTCTTCTAATTGCATCGTAGACACTAATAGTTTCCTTTTAAAACATTGTTTTTTTTTCTTTAATTGTTTAAACATGAAATGTAAGAATCTTCGACACAGTTTAGAATTTCATATGAGCGTACGTTATAATAAATCGTAGAATTCATCATTTATTTCATTAGAAAGTATTCAATAACTTTGATTTTATAAATTTTTTCCTTAGACGCACATAAAAATATTATTTTTGAACTTAAAAAAACGAACGTTTTTGAAGTAATTTTGTACGGTGAACATACCTCTTTAAAGCCTTGAATTCAAGCGTAAATTGTACCCTGTCTCGAATGAGGTAACCGAATAACTTGAAACCCGCTCTCAAGATACATTACATTACCTGGCATCGAAAAAAGGCGTGGATCATTCTTTCACTTTAAAGTGCAAATACATTTTTCGACGAACCGTATAAATAAAATTCACTAAATAAAAAACTATATTTTACCCCATCCCGCATCCACGCACAAAAGATCAAACACAAAATTAAAAAACCTTTTATCTCTCCTCAAACACCCATCCCAAATCACCCACAAAAAACTTCAAATGCAAAGCCGTCCCATCTCCTGTCTCTCTCTCTCTCAAGCACAAAAACTCCCAAAGCAAAGCACCTCCAACAATACAAAACCCAAACTCAATCCTCCGCAGTCGCATCGAGTATTCAGCCTCCGCTTCTTTGCTCAGCACTCAAAATATTTTTTGCCTCAGCTCCCGAAGCCGTTATGACTCTCTAACATTGTCACAGCTCCAGCTCACGCATGACTTAAGCCCCGAGGGGAAATATCGCCGGGATCCATATATATGCAGCTTGGGAAAAGCCCAGGAAACTCGCGCGGCATGGATGAAAGCGTATAACTGTGCTGCGCGAGTTGGTTTCGTCGAAAATTTTTGCCCCGAGATTGCCGCGTTATAATATATTATACGCGTGGGTGGAAAATACGCTGGCTGCGGTCCGTGGGAGAGATATTCGGCTGGGATTTGATTTTTCGAGAGTGTGAAATAGCCTCGCTGTGGATATTTGTCGAAATTTGCGAGAGGGACGGTTTTCGCTTGTTGGCGGCGGAAAAGTACTCGAGTGATAATTCGGGTTGGCTTTGTTATTTATAGAGCGCTGGGTGATGCAATTTTTTCTATTTCTGCAGCATTTTCACGGGGAAATGATTTCGAGCGTTTGTTATCTTGTCGAGCGGCGCCTGCATTATTCGCGCGGCTCGAGATAATAGTGAGGTCGCGTACTAGAAATTTTCGAAAAGTTTCCTTCGGATCGTCGGAAAGTTATATTCGCGTGTCCGCTCGCGCGAAATACAGAAACGATATTGTTTATCTCGCCGTGACGTTGCTTTAACGATCGGCGTCAGAAAATTCCGCGACATCGAAAACCGCGCTGTAACTCAACGAGACGCGTTCCCCGCGGACGCGCCTGCGGCAGGCTCCGCCTCTAATTAAAAAAATTTTGACAAACCACTCTAATCCTTTCAAGAAAGCTTAGAAAGTCTTCCATCTACTTTTTCCCGTACATCTCCCTGAAAAAAAGGCAACCGTTCCGTAAAATCGCGTATACACGTTCACGTTAGTGCATACACACCGAGGTATAAAGTTACCACTTCCTTAAAACTCGCAAGGCAAAAAAGCGCCGTATATGTAAGAAAGGATAATAGATACACTCGCACGCGCTCAAATGAAGAGCAAACGAAGCGCGGACCGGTGGATGTAAACAGAATGAGAGAGAGAGGATAAAGCCAGGAGTTGGGAGAGGAGAAATTGCAAACGATTCGCCACGCTCTTCCCACAGCTGCGCCGTACCGTTGCGGCTAATCCGAGCGCACCGCGAGCTGTGTAACAGTAAACGCGCCGCGAGCGTACGCGACTCGTAAAGCCCGGACGTGCGAGTATTTCGCGCCTCTCGCGCTTCTGTATGCATGTATGTTACATGCGGCGATGACCGCGCCGGAGAATCAAGAGCCGCTTTTTTTTGGCGGTCGCGTGTAACGTTGCTGTACTTTCTTTTATGCTTCGTTTGCGGAGCGGGATGGATAGAGTTTTGAGGATTGCGTTTGAGCGTGATGTGGTTATTTGCTTTTGGGAGTTATGAAGGAGCCGTTAGGGAGACAATGCGAATTCGGAGTGAATCATTTTGAGGGTCTGGGATTGAATGGATTGGCTTGGGGAGATGTTGAATGAAATTCATTGTCTGATGACAAAGCCGGTTGACTTAATGAGTGGATGTCTATGAGACTGGAGAATCGAGTCTGCTTATCTCGGTGTATCTAGCTTGCGTTGTTTTGTATTCTGAGGGGATTTTTATTTTTTACGTGATGCTGGGTTAAGTAGAACGGTTGAATTCTTATAAGGCAAATGTTTTTTTTATGTATTCCTACCAAATTAAAAATATGCCTTATTTCAAATTCATAATTTAGAATACTTAAAATTGTATGAGTAAGATTACAAATTGAAACAAAATTTTTAATTTGACCAATTAAAATGATTTTTCAATTCCTAGGAAGTCAATTGAAATTAGTAATGATCTCTATCTTTATCCCTTTCAAGTATGAATAGTCAAGCATGACACGGGCTATTGTTTTGCTAATTAAAACGTACGTAATTCTAAGGTATTTCTTACAGATTGCCTCACCTGATACATTACTACAGAAGCTTATTATTCAAACAGTTTAATTTAATAAAAGAATAAATTTCGGGAACGCTTCGCGATTGAAAAGTAATATACATGACGAAACGCAATTAAAATCAAAATTATAAAAGCCAAGATTAGCCAGCTACAAATTGTTTGGACAACCTTGGCGCTAAACTAAGGCACAATCCTTTTCACAAAGACGAATAATTAATAATTTTATTTCTTTTTCAATTAGGTATCAAATATTACTCATTCTGAATTAATGAAATCCGAAAAATCTCATTTCGTAAACTCATTATAAGTCGTTTGTCGGGGCGCGTAGTGTGAATTCGTTAGAGTGACGCGTTGTTTTCCACTCGCCGGTTACCCGAGTTTCCCAAAACTATTTCAGATAGAAACTTTGCCGTTCGGCGCGCGCGCGCACGAAAGCAACTTCGTCGCGCCGAATAGTTTCTCGTAAATATGCTCCGAAGCGATTTTAGTAAATTAGTTGGTGCAAGAATGAACTAATTTGCACATTGTCTGATTTGACGGGGAGTTTCAATGCGTCGGATTCTGAATAGTAAATTGTTCCACGCGGTAATAGACGACCGCAGCAAGAATGGTGAATATGTTGTAAAGAGAAGTTTAAAATTGAAAAGGTTAGTGTGTGAAGTTGGGAATCGAGCTTAAATATTATAGAGTAATCTACTAAATATTACTTTTAGATTCCGTGAATTTTTTATTCCTTCCAAATGAATTTATTCTACACAGTAAGTAGTAGTTAACTTATCATTAATTTAGGTGTAATGAATCGCACGCAGGATGTTGCATCCTTGTAACGCTACTGAGTTGAATTGAGTTGAATCAGCTTATCTCACTTTGCGTCTCTTTATGTATCTATTTTATTCTTTAAACAAGATTGTGAAGTTGCTAGAGTGTGCTCATATCTTTAACAAACAAAGAAGAAAACTTTTTCGTTTTACTTTTTGTTTATTTTTAAAAAAGTGTAAGTAATTAATCAAAATATTTCGAAAATATTTTATGAACCATTTATTGCGCATCAAAAATCAAGTATTAATAAATATGTTTAATGTAGATATGTTATCGTTCATTGTTTGATATATGCAGTTTGTGTTACATTACATATTCTTTTATAAATCAAAACAAAATTTTATCTGAATTTTACAATAAAACCTTCATTAGCTCACAATAAATTACAGTTACATAAAGTCGTAATCTCAATCCTAGAGTATAAATTATACCCATAAAATAACTAAATGCACACAATATCCATATAAAATCAAACCGAACAAACAAAAACCACAAATAAAAATCCCCTACAAGGTAAATAAAGGCGTTTTTCTCGAAATAAAACGTTTTTCAGAACCCAAAGGCTTGCAAAAAAACCCAGCGAATGAAGCATAAAAATCATAAAACAAAACTTATCCATCCCGCGCGCTCTTGCCGTGTAATTGCCCAGTACGTATTCACAACACGCGACATAAATCTTGGACAGTCGAAAAATTGCGAATAAAAATTGCGTCAACTAAAAAAAAAAGCGAAGCGTCGCACAATACCCGATATAATACCCAGCGACCTGAATCTTTTAATAGCACGCTCGAGAAGACGATTCCGCATAATGACGGACAAATTGCGGCTTATATACACGCCGAGACGAAAAGCCCCAAGCCGAGGCTAATTACAGATTGAACTGGGACAAAAGGTTATAGGACTTTTGTGCATTACCATTGCAGAGACGGAGACAGAGGGGGGAAAAAAAACTATCAAATGACCAGCTCTGGCTTTCCTCTGGCCTCGTGCGCAGCTAAGCGCGACTCTAGGATGCGCGAGCGCGCGCGACTTTCGACCTTTTGGCCTGTTTTTTCCTTCTCTCTATTTTCGTCGCGAGCTCGTAATGCTATATACCTAAGCGCGCAGCTATTGTAGCTAACCGAAAAAGACAAGGGCACGGGAGTCGCTAATTTTTTTTTAATGCTCATACTGAGCCGCGCCCGAGTTATATGAGTTGTGCTTCCTGCTTCCACGAGGAGCCATTTACATGATTACAATCGCGAGCCGCGCGGCGCTCGTTCAACAGGTAGAAATCGCCGAGCCGGGAATTAAGGAAAAAAGTAATTCCATTTCTGGCTTAGACGATTACGAAAGTTTTCTCTTGTTCCTGGGCTGCTTAATTCGATCGGGATATGATTGTCTTCCATTGCTTGGTAATTGATACTTTTTTGCTCGATTATGTGACGCGCGGCTTGTTAGCACTTTGCCGCTCGCGGATTGAATTTTCTTTTTTACGTTTAGTGTGTAAAAATAGAAAGTGGTTGATTGTATAGGGAAATTTCTGTGGGTATTGTAATGTTTATAATCAAGACTGTCTATTAATAGATAAGTTCTGAAGTTGTCACGTTGATGAAAGTTGAAGTGATTGGCTAATTGGATCTTTATCTTTTTTGATAGTTTTTTTGATCTTTTAAATTTCTGTTTTGAAGGTTGCTTATTATGAAGATGAAGCCAGATTAGCAAAATTCAAAATATTTAGGTCAGTTG
>JAPYZA010009337.1:0-17090 GCA_030522685.1 Eupelmus azureus | reverse complement strand
TAAGGATTAAAACCTACATTTTAAACTTTTATAAAGATTAAAATGTAGGTTTTAAACTTTTTACTTCCAGATTTCGCACTTTTGAGTTTAGAGTGTACACCATTTATATAATTAAAGAGCATTTGGAAATTTCAAGATTTCAGTTTTTTCAAAATCTTTTGTAATTTATTACTATGTGTTAACTCAATATTTTATATTATATAAATTAGCTTAATTTATTTAATTTGCAATTTTGATAGTAAGAATTTTTGAATAATCTGTTTCAATTTATTAAGATGTGTTAATTCAGTATTTCATATTATATAAATTAATTTACTATATTTAAATTGCAATCATGATAACGCAAAATTGCAATAAGTATTTTTAAATATTAATTTTTTTATATGTACAAAATTTTATAAGCTATGTAAAATATCTGAAATGTCTTTAAAGCTATCAGCAGAATTTTATTCTTGAAAAAGCAAAGCTCTTTTAATTCCTAGATGACCTTTTGATTTTTATATTATTCAAAGAATATTTGGCAATTTCTGAGGTTACTTTTGACTATCTCTTTTGTTGGTAATTTTTTTTAAATACACCTAAAATAAAAAAAATAGCTATAGACACACACACTCACACACTTGTCTTTGAGAAAACGAAACAAAGAAAACCCGAAAATGCGAAGGCAATAGCAGAAGAAAGCGCAGAATAAAAGGGCAAAGGTTTTCACAGCCCAAATCTTACTTGGGTTTTCTCCAGTCGTTTACAAGATAGATCCTTTTAATGTACCTTCTTATTCTTACTTCATTTTATACTTTGTTTTATCAGATACATCTTTACTTTGTTTGAATTAAATATTTTCTTTCATAATTACTTTCTTATATACACTTGCTTCAGAGCAGCAAATTTCTTAAATTTTACCTCGCAGGTGTAACAAATCTAAATTCTTTTGAATTTTCAACTTTCTTAGAATTTTTCAAATCGAACCTCTATCATTTTATTTCCTCTGGTAATCAGCAGAGATCAACTTCAGCAAGAGATAATGAAAGAACATCTGACGGAGCCATTAATTCTCAGCTGACTTTCTATTCCAGCTCAACGCCTGAATAACGTCTTCCCCTTGCTAAAGACGGCTCACTCCTTCTCCATCTCATCCCAAGAAGAAAAAAAAGAAGAATGAAAAATCGACACTGAGCAAAGTAATACTGAAATAATCTCGATCGAATTAAAATCGCGACTGCCCCTTTTCCTTCAGACAGAAAAAAAGTCGAAGCCGGTAACTACACTTCCGTCGCCTATATACTGATCCTCTCCATCCGACTGTTTCGTTCGTTCCTTCGCCCGCACGCGAGCCAAAATATCCTTTTCCCGAGTCCGAAGTCTAAGCGCCCCATCGGACGCGTCAGGCCTTATCAGACCGAATTCACTGATCCAGTCCAGAGTCACTTCTCCACGGCTCGTCTACTCCGGCCCTGCGTATAGCTTTTCCGTTTTATACCCGCTCTGAGCTCTTGCCCGGGGGCTGCTTTCCTCCGCGACGGGCAATCGAAATCGAAGCCGTTAGGACGAGACTTAATAAACGAGCCCGGAATCCTTGTCTAATAAAACACCCTGTGGACTCGATATCGGCTTGCGCCCGCTCCGAGTTCTTTTTTTTCGACGTCTCGCTTCGATCGGCCCTCCATCTGTCTCGTATACTTCTCTATTCCAGGGAATTTTCGAGATTGCGTAGTAAATAGTATTGTTTATTAGGATTTAAGGGCAGACATAAAAATGTGGCTAAAAGGCCATAAACTATTTATGTTATCTATATTTTTCCTAGGAAATTATGCTCACTGCGTAAAATCATGAAATAAATAAGAAATTAATTGAAAATTATTTTTGAATCTCTAAAACTTACTTAATATCCGTAATAATTTTTACCAGTCTTCCAGACTGAACAGCTAATTTTATCACATCCCCTATAAAAGACCGAAAACCCCACATCCGCTTATCCCTTAATTCGATACCAAACTTTGCTCGCAACAATGCCGCGAAACTCGCATCCCAGCTCTTAAAGCTAAATAAAACCCACGCAGCCAACCCACCAAAAACAAATCACCCTCATAAAAAAGGACATGCCACCCTCCATTCCCCTTTTAGCGTTGTGCGCTCCCAAAACTTTGCTCCCATCCCCCTCATTGACAAGCGAGCGCGCGCAGTCCGTAATTCGCACCTTACATCACTGCCAGAGCTCGTAACCGTCAAACGTTGCTGCAGCCAGCGGATGCTTCCCCTCCGGCTGGATTACGGCGCGAAAAGAGCCGACGTACGCACACGCCGTAACGAGGTGTCGTCGCTTATCGGACGCGGGGCGTAGAACGGCTGGCCTGTCTCCAAGATAAATAGCCGAAGGAACTCGGGCGGACGCGGATTTTATTTACTTGATTTATCACGCGTACTCTGATTAAGAAGATCGGCGCGGATTGTTTTTGTTTTTGGTGTGTCGGTTGTGACGATCCGTTTAGCGAGGCGATAGGTTATAAAACGGATCGTCGCTAGGGTGGAAGTTTTTGTTGATGTTGGAGTAATGCTCGGGATGAGATAAAATTTTTATGCAGAGAAATTCGGAGAGCTGCGCGGAGTGATTTGGAAATGGTGATCGAAAAGATTTGGGTCAGTTACTTTTAGCGCGGTTTTATTTTCGTATCCTTAATATCGCTGGGAGAAAATAGTTTTCTAATAAAGATGAAAATAAAAAAAAGACGAAGGAGTGGGAAGTTTCAATGCTGACTTGTCTAAATTACGGGCGACGGATTTTTTGTCCCAATTCAGTTTAAGGGATTTATTTTCTATTCTTACATTTAATAAAGTTTGTGAAAAACGGTAGAGATCAATTTTGAAAGATGCTTTTCACTGAGCTGCAAGTAATTAATATTTAATCATTTAAGTACAAAAAATATTGGAACTATTATAAAATGATTCTTAATTCAATTTCAATTAATATATATTTAATACAACAAAAAAGAAATAAATTAAACATTTTTTTCATAAATGAAATAATACACCTTCAATCAATCCCTAAAACTAAACAAACTAAACGCTGACCAATTCCAACTCCTAACAACTTCAGTACCACCACCGATCCTACATATTCCCCAAATTCACTTAAATTCCAGAAGATTCCGCATTCTTACAATAACAGTGCAGATCAGCCGAGTTTGTACACGGAGCCAAAGCTTAACTGAGACAAATCCACGTAAAATCCCCTTGATAATCCCTCGCCGCAAACGCGCACATGCGATGTGAACCTACAATCTCTTTTTCTCTCTATCTCTCTCGCTCCCTCTCATTCCCTGCCTCTGCAGCTCCCGGTCGAAAATAAAAAAGCAGCGGCAGCGTGACTGCCAAAAAACGAGAGCACCTTTAATTCCGGGAAAGGCTCTATCTCAGTGACAGAAGCTCAGCGTGTATATACAACAGCGCGGGCGCGAGAAACTGAAGAGCAGCTCACGCACCAGCTGAGGGCCAAATGCCGCATTATTCGGCTTGGCGACGCGTCGGGATCTTCTATCCTTTCTCTCTCCCTCTCTCTCTCTCTCTCTCTCTCAGCCACTTGACTTGTTCTCATATATGTGCGGCGTTCTAGCGGTATATACTGCAGCGACGAGCTCTTTTTCTACTTCGCTGCTTTTCACTTTTGCCATTCATCACGCCAGATGGGCGTTTTCGGAGTGGCGCGTCTTATGCGCACGTGTTTTGAGGAGGCCGGGCGTGAGCGGGCCGAAGGTGGGGAGAAACGAGTTAATTGAGAAAACGTTTAGCATTTTTGTCGCACGGTTGGCGGCTGTTCGCCAATTTATGTATCGGGTATTGATGTTTGTGCTTGAAATTTTAGCAAAGAAAAAGGAATTGAATACTATATGTATTGGTACAGAAGAAAAATTAGATAGGGCTCATCATTCAAATTCTGTTATACTTAGTTGGGCCATAATTAGGACTTGACCAACAAGCAAACATTATGTTAAAAATAAGAAAACCTAGTTAGTGACTAATTAAAGCCTATTTGATACTCGTTCATTTTAATGACATTGAATTTTTCACTGATTTAACCTCTTCCTCTTTCTCACCCTTCCATAAAATGTATTAATATTACCACTCAAAATCCATGCCTCTAACTTACCAAGCCTGTAACCGCGCGTAAACCCAAAGACGCATCAAATTCGCAAATTGCCTCCCGGCAGCCGCGGAAGAAAAAGTCAATAAGAGCGGAGGGAAAAGTGCGGCATAAAGCGCATCGCCAAAACCGTTAGTGCGCCTCGTAAAACGAGGCGGAAAAGGCCGTGGGAGAAAATTTGCGCGCCTAATACGAAAACAAAAGCTCGTATAACGCCGTCGAAAATCAGACTTGATCCGCCGGCTGTAGGCGCACGCGCGACGCGCATATAAGGTGGCTCCGTAAAATATAGACGTTTCCGTATACAGCCGAGCAAAATAGCAAGGTGCAATGCATCATTCGCGCGCTGCATGCCGCACTGCAGCGGCGCGTGCAAGTGTCTCGAGGCTCCGCGCCGCCAATGTATATCGATTCTGGAAAAGTGCGTCATAAAGGGCGAGGGATGAAGATGAGGAATACGCTTTGCGTTAGGTTTTTTCTGATGGTTTTCGAGTGTGGTGTAGTGGTTTTGCATTTGTTTAATGTTATTGTTGGGTAACATTTTTAGGGAATGTTATGTATCGATGAAATTATGGTAAGAGGATAATATTGTATACTAAATTTTATATTGAAGATAAAAATTTTATCATTTTTATTCTATATTTGCTAAAGAATTTTTATTACAAAATTTTCAATATTGAGTATAAAATCTTCATGAGATGTTCTAAAACAATATTTGAATAGAGGAAATTTTTTAATAATTATACTCTAAAAAGTAACTTTAAAAGGTCTAGAAAAGAAAATTGTTTATGTTAATAAATATTGTAAATATTTACTTAGAATCATTTCATCTTGTTTTTTAGATAATCTTTTGATGAAATAATACAACTAAAGGCAAGTATCAAAGACAAAACTAAAGAAAAATACTGACCATATAAAAAGGCAGAAACACACACAGACCAATGACAAAAGGGAGAACGTAGAGGAAAGAAAGCGATATATTTTTCGTCGAGTAAGTCGTGTGCTTTCCTACATAAAACCCAATACATATATCTATTATCGATGCGTCGATCGGCGAGACGAAAAAAGGGCGAGCATGACTGGATAGCTATAGTTAGGAAGAAGAGACGTGGTGCTAGCTTAGTCCGAAAATGCATTCACGTGATTTATTGAATTGGATTGTTGTACGCTATTTACTTTTTATAAAAAGTTATCTGCATGCTTTATATTGTAAATGAAATTATTAAAATTACTTCTATGTTATGGCTGCAGAGTTAATTGCAATTAAAACGTTCTTTGATAATAAAAAATATACGTTCAATGTAATTAATGTTTGTACGTTGAAAAAATATTTTAAAATTAAGAGTAAACTATATTATTAAAAATGAGTAATAAGAATATTTCAAATAAATTTTCTACGTTCGCAATTTAATTCTGAATTAAAATATGTTTTTAAATTTTAAAATAAATGTAAAAAGTATTTCATCTATGTATCGTGAAAAATATGCCGAGTCTACCTTTTCAAATCAGCAATCCATTTTAAAAACATATAAGTTTTTAATATTGCATGAGGTTACAATATTTTAATGCTACTTTATAATACTATCCCGGCAAAATGTAATATCTTTCAAGGGGCGCTCGCTCCTAATATTGATTCTAGAGGCAAAAAATGGCACTCTACGTTTTTCCAGCAGACCCTGTTTTTAAGATATCTTCTTCAGAGTTATGCAAGATTTATGGAAAAATTTTGCCAAAAAAATACAACTTTATATTACCTAAGCTATAAAAAATTGTATTTAAACTTTTGTTTTCACTGCCCACTTTCCTATAATAAAAAAGACGGTATACTTTACCCATAAACTTTTACAAAAATAAAAAAAAATTTTAACGTAAAGAAGGTATTTTAAAGCAACACAGTAATAGTAAAAAACTGAAGTTTTTTTGCAAACACAACCTTTTAATGCATATTAATCGATTTCTCGGAAATACGCTACCCCCTTTATTACTGAAATCAAAATTAGCAAACCTAATGAAATCCTTTCCAGCCGCAACGCAAACTCGCCTTCATCAGATAAAACGCCACCACAGCCCGGCCAATATTCAACATTCCAAAACCGTCAACACACGCGTCTCCCTTTTTACCGAGCTCGCGCAATTTTCCAATTCCCCCAACGGTAAAAAGCACAGCAGCAACCCCAGCCCATATATACAAAAGCCAGGCGCAATTATCCCCGCGACAAGAAAAGCTGCCTCCCTCGAACGCCAAAAAAAAGGCGCCCAATCCGCGGAACCTGTAGAGCCGGCGTCGTCGGCGCGATGATCATCAGCGCAGAGCCGATAAGAGCGCGGCGAGAAAACGCCTCGTATACGCGAGAGCTGGCCGGGATGATTGCCTGCCGAGCGAGCAAAACGAGGAGAATGAACCTGCTCGTTTGACGGGCCGGCAACCTGTTTTCAGGGCGTCCATATACGCCGTGTGTATAGCGCGAGCGCGGCTGCGCTTCTGCTCCTCTTTTCGTAATTTTTCTCGTGACGTCAGTTGGCGAGCGCGAGGATATGCGTCGGACTCGTTTCGCGTAATATTCCGAGTGAGTATCGCGTGCGCGGAGGACTGGGGAGAGAGTTAGAAAATTGCTGGAATATTACGCGTCGCAGGTGAGGCGGGAGATGCAACAATGGCCGTGATTGGACTGATAAATGTTGTAATGACGAAGTTGGAATGATGATGATGATGGTCGTGTATCGGTCTGGTTTGAATAGGTTTGGGAATGGTTTGGGAGTGTATTTTAATATTTATGTCCTACGATGAAACGGATTTACTGCAGATATGCGTAGCTATAAAATAAAATTTTTGATGCGGGGTGTGGAATCTTTTAAATCCTAGTTTAATTACTTTTAACATCGTATTTCATACTGGAAATGGTACAGAAATAGAAAAGGAATGGAATCGAACTGGTTGTTAGTCACGGTCTCGTTAAAATTCAATTGATATAAATGGTATAATTGAATTAAACGCTTTTAAATACCACTAAATAATATATCCCTGCCGGTAAAATTTACTTTGCATACTTGAGACTTTTCCTTTTTATTGAATTTAGATCCAGCTGATACATTAACAACTCCAAAATTAAGCCTTAAATAATCAATATTTCAATGTAGATTACAACTGATAACTCGGCTTACACTTTCAAGATTACTATTTATCTCCTTCTGAAACCAAACACAAAGAACAAAACCCTAAACAAACTGTAAATCCTGCACGTTCTCCAGTACACCAAACAGTACGGAATCAGCAGCCACAATTTCACAAAACCACCAAAAACAACTACAAGAAACATCCTTTACCATCCATACCCAACCTTCAACTCACCCCATTCATTAATTCACGCGAGCATCATCTACGCAAATTCTTTCCGCGTTCGCATCGTTTGCTAAAGGAGGCCGGCATCCTCGCGGTATATGCTAAGGAACGCGACTGTGCGTGTTTACTCGCTCGGCTCTCTGCGGAAAATGACGCACAAACGAAGAAAGAAAAGGAAGAATAGAGCCGCGCCCCGCAGTCCGATAAATCATTCGCGGTTATTGGACGCGAGATAAAATGAAAATTACGTTTTCGGCCGCATTATATCCGCTCGGCGAATCGATAAAATGCGGCGCTCGGCTTCGTTTCTACTTATGCATGCGCCGCTTCTTGAGGCTGGTTAGCGAGGAGCTGAATTGGAGCAGCGCGGACGTTTGGAATGGGCATTTCAAAGGGGAGGAAATTAATGCCAAGGAGAGGATAGAAGCCGGGGACGATATTTTATCAACGCCTATTAAAATTTCTCGTAACTGTTTATGGCCTATTAACTACTATCTGGGGACATTTTTAATCTGATTATAGAAATCTTATGGTTGTGATAAGTACGGCCGAGATTGCAATAAGCCGGTTTATGTCATGGTAAGCTTATTATTTTATTCGGGCTGTATAATGGAAAAAATTTATGTACAATGTCTCTGCGAAACTATATCTACTTTTTCAACTTGAAGTTTACTTTTAAACTGTAATCCGACCGTGAACTAAATACAGCAAAAATTATTGCTATCAAGTACTGATACCCAATCTCCGCACCTGTATTTTCACAAACCAAGATAAGAACTCATAAACCTTAACTATACTTGCATTGCAAAAAGTACATTAATAAGATAACCGCGCTGTCAAGACATTCGCGCTAATCCACAGACAAGTAAAGTTAATTTTCCCCTCAAACTTTACGAGCTCACGCAATTTCCGTGACTTATAAATTTTTGAAAGAAAGAACGCGCACTCGCACTCTATTACAAGGAAAACTGGGCTCTCTCCCTCTCCGGCATCGCGCGCGCGCGAGCGGCAGTATATAAAACTCATTCGTTCTCCTCGCAAAATAATCCTCCATGTTTATTACCCCGCGGAAAAAATACGGGCCTCATCCCTAAAAAAAAAAAAGCACAATCCCCAGGAAAAAAACGTCTTCGCACAGGGTTTTTTTCCCCCCGCCCCCCCCCCCCCCCCCCCCGTCGCGATGAGTTTTCTTCCGCGCTCTCCGGCTCTTGGAAAATTATATACACCAAGAAGTTTGCCTCAAAACGCGAGGCTATCACAATGAAAGTTTTCTCTCCGTTTCATCCGGCCTATCCAGCGCGCAAACATCATATAAGACCCGAGACAGAGAAAGGGGAAGGTATATATATACAGAGCGCCGGAGCGCGGCAGTGGATGTTTAAGGTATATTACTTTTTCCTTCATTAAAGCTCAATTTCGCCAAAAGTATCCCTCCCGCCGTCCCTAAGTGAGGGAAATGAGAACCTCAGAAGAGGGATAAAAACGGGGAAATAAAGAAAGGCGGAGGGGCCGAGTTGAAAACGAAAAAAAAGAAATAAATAAAACAACGTCGACGCCCGTCTGATATAAAGTGCAGAGCTCGAGCGGCCGCGCGCAAAAAAAAACAGAGAGAGGGAAAAATGGACGCGGGGAGGTATATAGAACGTATAAAAGGAGAAAGTACAGTGTGCGCGGGGGGGTTGTACTCGCGCCGAGCGCAAACGTTAAAACGCGCACGAGTGGCTACGCCGCCGCGGAGTTATATAAGGGTAGATTACATTGAAATTTCGTCTTGTTTTCTCTGGCCGGAGGTATATACTTGCACGCGCGCGCGTTGAAAGCGAGAGTGCGTTATTCATATTTTTTTTTTTCAACTCGGCCTGCTCCGCTTCCTATTCAGCGGGAATATTCATTGTTTTGAGGATATTAAATATCGCAAATGTTTGCCCCTCGGCGTTTGCGCTGTGGAAATTTTAATTAAAGTAGGCGGCTGAGATTTGTAAATAGTGTTTTATACTTTTATGTCTCTGTCGTGTTAATAATCGTTTTTCGGTATAGACCGGATCTAGTAGTTGTATGGTGGGAATTTGCATTGGTGTCTTAACGTGTTGTATAATTTATTTACAAAGTGCGTCGATTGGTTTAATAAATGTGGATATTAATCAGATTAATGAGTAAATAAAGATAAAGATAAAGATTGATAGCCATGACGTCGACTTTACCATCAAAGCAGTATCGTAAAAATATCATGTCTATATAGCCAAGTGGAAATAGCTAAGTATGGTAAGACTAGTTCGTACAAAAACACATCGTTTTATAGAGACAAGTAATCGGAGATTGTTTCTCTAGTTACAGATACTTTGACGTGAATCAGTACTTAGACGACGTCATAAATATATTTTTTGTCTAACTACGTATAAAAGCGTCTAGACTTTCTTCAAAATCATTTCTGCCCTCATTCTCTGGCACATCAACTGAATTCTGACAAGTCGCAAAAATATTTCAGTAGATTCATGCGCACGCTATTTCGTACAAATGTTGTACATCAGTAGAATTTAAATTAAACCATTATGAATTTCTATAAATACAAATGGAGCCTCGTATGATGATCATTGTCTCCCCATTTCTCTCCCCATTACTCTCTCTCTCTCTCTCTCCCTCTCTCAGTTAATGATTGTGGCGTATTGTACGATAGTAATCCGAGAGCTGGTACACAGGAAAGCAGCTCGATTTGGCAACGTATCGCATCTCTCTGGGTTATCATTAAAAGATACCGTGATACGGTATATCACTTATCAAGAAATGCTGAGCATTATTCTCTCGAATATTTGATAAATGATATTGGAGCAAAAAGAAAATAACGATATTTATACCAAATATTTTTTAATCTGAAAAATATAAATTTCAAGTAATTTTTAAATTTAATGAAAATCTAATAATACCTTTGTTTAACGTAATCGATACTATTGAAATTCAATTCTACAGTTCATAATTTTTTAAAAACACTAAAAACAGCTGCCGCGTAAACAATCATCAATAAATAAAACTCTCCAACCCCTTTTTAATTCACTCAAATTTCAACGGATATAAAACAATAATCGACAATCAAAAAAGCAAAACAGCCACACTTAGCACCTAAGCACAAGACAATATCCCTCGCGTAAAGCAAAAGACCACCATACTGCAGCTCGCCTCGATAAAACGTAGCCTCACGGCAGAATCAGGAGCGAAAAAAAAAGCAGTATATCCAACGAGCCAAGGAAAGCGCGCAATATCGCTGCATAAGTGGCACGCCGGCAGAGCCACCCTCGTCCCGGTACAATATTGCCCTGGTGCCGCGCCTCGCCGAGGGGGAAGAGATAAAGATTAAAGATGGAGATTTACTTTCTTTCTCTCTCTCGTCGGCAGAGAAAAGAGATCTGGAGGTGGCCGCCTTTTAGCCTGCGCGTCCTCGCAGGGGGGCAGGACGCTGAGCGTGACTAATTTCCCGACAAATCATCGTCATGGAGTAGAACAATTCCGGATGATGACGCTGCCGTTTGAAGATGTATAGAGAGGCGAGGTTTCGGGGAAAAAAGTTGCTACTGTTTGTCTATGGAGTTTCGGGTGTGCAGCGCTGAGATAGAGAGGGAAAGTTTTTGTAAGAGAGTGATTTAACGAAACTTATCATCAGAGTATTGAAACAATATTGTCTCAACATTTTTCATTGCTTCACGATATACAAACGAACTTGCGAATAATTGAATGAAAAACCACCCAATCTCACCCTAAACCAAAAACACCCAATTTCAGTAACCCAAATCCAGCGGCGCACGGCTCGCTCAATAAAAGTGCAGATAGATCAGCGCCTGTAAAGCCCGGGGAGGGAGAGCAGCTCGGGCTCGCGATAAACAACCTAATTTGCCATAATAATAAAGTTAGGCAGCCGCGCGTAAATAAGCCGACGTACGCGTGAGGCGAGGCCACGTCGACAGGTATAATACGCCCGTGCGCGCGCGCACACAGCCGTGGGGCACTTTAAGCCCGTGGGCCGTGCTGGTATTATATAGCTGATTCCGCGGGATTTAGCGAGGCGTGCGCGCGTGCCTCCTCGAGTTACCTCTCGGCGCGCACGCGCCCCAGAGCCGGCCGTTATTTAGAAGCCGGAGCGGTCGAGTATAACGAGATATTAACGCGTCCCCGGGGTGGCCGCGCGTGCTTGCTTCCAGCATTTTCCATCTTTTGTCGATGCCGAGCCCCCCCCTTTTTTTCGCGCTCGTTTTGTCTAATCGCTCGGGGGGTATGTAGCTGCGGGCGAGTCGGAATGCTTAGAGGCGATTTAACGAGGGAATGGTAAACTGGCTGCGAGGTCGGTTTTGCCGGGGACTATAAGGAAGAGTTATGATTATTTGGTTTTGTAATTAGAGTGCTCGATTTCGCTGGGTTTATGTAAGAGCGAGAGTCGGGGAATCGTGAGGGGTCTTTTTTACGCGCGATAGTTCGAACGTGGGGGAAATGGTAAGTTGAAAGAAAAAATGATGATGGTATCCTCTTAATCGCAGCTCGCTGACAACGTTAAATACTGTTATCATATATAATAAGCGGAATGCACAGTCGGCTCACGATGTTTATTTATCGTAAAACATAGTTATTTGCCGTGGTAAAAATTAAACCTGTTTAATTTTTATTACTGATGGTACTGCGTGATTTAGAAAATTGCACTTCGCTTACGTAATAAAATACATCTTATCCCTACAGTTGTTTTTGAGAATTTCTCGGTGTATAAGACTGTTATATGCTAACGGAATCTAATCCAAATGTGTAGTTCATTAATTTGAGACTTTGAAAGAATGAAAAATTCTAATCCGGAATATGCGTCCAATATATGTGAATACATGAACACGGCGCTGGGATCATGCAAAAGAGTATCAGAGTAAACTTCAACAAGTTTCATATCTGTTTGATTAAGTACATGAGGAATTATAATGAATACACAGGTTGAAATTTGTTATAAAATTTTTTCAAGTCATTATATTTTAACGCTCGATTCATTAAATGCTTGTCAGAATTCATCTATTTGAACATTTTGAAGCATCATTTAGTTGATTATCAATTTTATTTACTGCATTCCGCAATCAGTCATGCCTGCAATAACCACACGCACCAGACGCTGAAAAACTACCAATTACTCCAGCTACTAGTTAATGCCGTAAAAACTACATAAAATTCATCTTTACCGTAGACTCCCCCCGATTTTCTTTTCATTTCCGTCCGCCACCTCCGCAAATCACGCCTCCTCCTTTTTTACCTAATCATCGATAAACAGAAGCCAAAGTAGAAATACAAAGCGAAGAATACGCCTGGCTTCTTTTGCATTTCTCGCGGGGGAAACTGTTTTTCTCTATCAAGCCGGAGGTTGCAACGGCTCTTCTTATCGACGATCGACGAGTATTAAGTTTAATGCCGCCAATGATTTTAGCGGCGCGGAAGGCGCTTATTTTATAAACGAGAGATCGCTTCTTTCGTTCCATCTGCTGCGGCGGTGCTTGTTTATCTGTAAAACGGCAGGATCGAGCCGGGGAAAATAAAATAGTTTTTTTTCTTGCCATCAAATGGAGATGTCTGATTGCGCGTGCTGTTATCGTCTTGATGTGAAATAAGAGCGCGATTTTTCAGTGGTGTATCCGGTACCGTTAGCGGTGTTTTAATGGCATGGTTCTAGAAACATGCATAATTCGAGTTGGTTTGGTTTTTCTAACGTTTCCGGAAAATGTTGGAAATGGTAATTAAAGATGTTTGCGATGAATATGCAAAGCGTCTTGAGTCTGGTACTTGTAGGCGAAGCTTGTTTTCAATACTCTAGATAAATAAAATACTAGGAAGTATGAAAATTTTCATTTTGCAATGTTATTCCGAAATTTTAATTCCGCAAATATAATTTGTATGGTAATCGGCTGGCAGGACTGAAAAGCAAATTATATTTAAGGAAGATCAAATTTATTAACTTGCAGGTGAATTTTTTAAAATCAAATAATCAGTCCTCCGCGCAAAAGAGACTACCGCGGAGTTCCTGTAAAATTTGAAATTATAATCCGATTTGACAGAAATATGCATTACAGTTAGCTAACCGCGCAAAATTCGACGGAAAAGTGCAAAAATCATTATTACATACCTACGAAAATTATGCAAATCGTACCCAGCAGTCAACCACGCCGCAAATTCAATTAAATCAATGTAAATTCCCGTCGAACGCGCTTTAAAATTCACCAGGCCACACTGAAACAAAACAAAAGCCGGCCGATTCCTCGAAAAGCAGCTCCCTCGCCCATTCCTAATTCCCCTCTTCCTTATGGCCTGCGCGTCACCTGGCTCTCTGGCAGACGAGCAGCGCGTCAAACGAGCCCCGGCGCATCATCATTCAATTACGCTCTGGCGCGAAAACGCAGAAAAAAGCCGCGCGCCACGCTCGGGAAAAGAAACTCATCTAACCCGTCAGGCGCGTGACAGCTGCTCGTCATGCGAGGCTCGGCTTTAGCACTGTGTCAACGAGTCCGTCGCGCTAACGGAGCCGGCGCGCGGTTTTATAATACCGAGGGAAAACGCAATTAGCTGAGAGAGAGAGAGAGGAAGATGGGAGGTGGAAACCGGTCTGCATAATCTGCGACTTTTCCGCGGACTATTTTGCACACGTGCGCTCTCTTTTTCAGCGCGCTCGCGCTTCCCGTCCGGCGGCTTTGACGGATTGCGCACGCTGAGCCGGAGCTCAAAGTGCCACTTTATACGGATCTTTATAACTCGTTCGACGGTCATTAGGGAGAGCGAGCTTGGATATCGTGGAAAAGCGGAGAGCCGAAGGCGGCTGTGTAATCAGTGGACGAGGGCTGCGCTTTTGCTGGGTTTTGTTTTGGGATGAGGGTGAGGTACTGTTAGGTTTGTAAAAGGGTTCAGTCGTGATGGTTCCGCCTTATATGAGTTGTGGTGTGTAAGAGGTAATATGAAGCTATTAATCCAAGCGTACGGTAATTAAATGGCTCCGTCCCAGTAATATCGTTAAAGAGAAAATGTAATAATAGTGATAAAGAGAAAAAATATAATAAACATAATCATCGCATTCCGCTCATCACGAATTTAATTAATTCACAATAACTGCCAAAGCCTTTTTCCAGCAGTGTTATCCACTATCCACCGCGCGCCTTTTCCCATTACCTTTTTTCCTCGCTCGCGCGTTGAAATTCCCCTTTCCTTCTTATTTTTCGCGCCTGTCCTTTGCATTCTCGATTTGTCGAAATCTGGCTAGAATTTAATTAAAGCGCGCTGAAAGCCGAGAGCTGCTCGCCGGGACTTCGATAAACGAAGCGAGATGCGCTAAACTTCCGCGCCTTTTATGCCTGCGTATAAGCGGGTATAGCGTCGGCAATAATTGCGTGTTAGCGAGTGTCCCGGTTGGCTTTTGCCAGAAATTCCGGCTTCTTAGATACAATAAGCGCTTTAGTCGACTGGGTATATTCGTCTGTTGCCTCGTGCTCAACAGCACTGCCGTGGAATTAATAAAACGGGACGGAGGTGTAGATGATAAAATTTTTTACTCTCGGCATAATTATGAGCAATTGTCAGCTTAGGTTCAATGGTATTTAACTGGATAAACTACATAAACGCTCACTCTCAGCTGTTCAAAATAATTTATCTTTCAAGATTTGTCCACTCATCCGCTAAAAAAGCATCATAAAAATCCACAAAAGAACGCGACTCGCCACACCGCTCTAATCTCATCTCGCGTCCAAACGCGCCCACCAGGTACTTACAGCCTCGCCATTCAGAAATCCCCGGAGCAAGGCAGTTTTTGCGCCAACGCGGCCGGCCCATTCAAAACGCTATCCACAACGAGTCCCGTCCGTCGCGCAGAAAAAGCTCGCAGAATCTTCGGGCTCCACACGGCCAGCGGGCGCGAACCTGTTAAAGACAAAGGAGCAGTGGGAGTACAGCTCAGCGGCACCCACACGTACACACACTCGGAGGAGAAGACAAGAAGCTCGGAGCCACAAACAGTTTGGCAGAGGCTAGAATCTCGCGCGGCGTAGAACTGGGCGAGAGAGAGAGAGAGCTTGCGCGCGTACAAAGGAGGGACTTGAGATTTGCATGCGGCTGACTCGCTCTTTCCGTGAAATATGGTCGAGTGCGCGAGTAGTCAAAGCCAGATACTCGCGCAACTCGGATGCGCGCCTACGGCTCTCTCTGTGTCTGTGTGCGTCTGCGTCTTCTTCTGGCTTTTTTATTTTCGCGACGCCGGCGCAACTCTTCCCTTTCAACCTTTTAATTTTGCACGCTGAAAGGAACGCCGCAGCGCGGGAGTGTTGCGAATTTAACGAGAGGGACGGTTCTTAATGGGAATTATGCGCTCTTAGACGCCGCGGGATGAGGATTTGAGCGTGGACGGGGCGAGGGCGTTTTTTAACGACGCCGAGCGAGGAGGGTCCAGGGGAGAACGAGGTTATTATGGGCTGATGCTACAATTCGGCGTTATCCTGCTGGAAAAATGCTTGGTGAGGGGTGTGGGTCGGTTGAAGTAGATTTTTGAGATGTTTCTTGTTGTAGCCATTGAAAGTACTAATCGCGTATTCAGATATTGAAATTTGAGAGTGATGAATTTGTGTTAGTAATGCGAAAGGTAAATTGCAATACAGTAAATGCAGTAAGAACATACAGTTATTTACTTCGAATGTATTTACTTATTGTTTGGTAGACATTCCACCATTGGAGACTATGCAATGTATTTTTATTGTACTCGGCAAATTCGGGGATTAGAATGAATAATAGGTATTGGAATAAGACACAAATTTCGGATTTTACTATTTCTAAGAGATAATATGGCGACAATATTTTTGGAATTCCAGTATTTGATTAATTCTAACGTATTTGAGTCTCGTGATTCTTCTGAAAATTACACGAGTTTTCTTGTAATAATCAGGATCGTTTTTTAGAATCATTAAAAGAATATATTTCAGTATTATAGTAAAAAATAATTTAGAACTTTAAAAAGCTCTATTCTGAATGTACCAGTTAACTCAGATATGTGTAATAATTTCAAATAACCCTATCACTTTGGATTACTCAATCTGACATGATACTAAACCTGAATCCATTAGATCAGGCAATTGTAGGAAGTATTCTTTTTTAGTACGCGTCTAGGTAACGCCCATGAAGTTGTTTTTTTTTTTAATAATAATTATTATTATTATAAACAATGAATCTTTATAAACTTTAATAATGAAGTTTGTTTACGGCAAAAAAACGGCAAATTCTAAGCCTAGTTAGAATTCTCTGTGTCATTTCCTTCACCGGTTTCCGAAGGTGTGACCTGCTAACTTCCGTTGAAGTTAGCAGGTCACATGAGTTATTATTAAAAAAATAAATTTTCATAAACTTTGATAAGGAGGTTTGTTTACGACAAAAAAGCGGCAAATTCTGAGCCTAGTTAGAATTTTCTGTGACAGTTGCTTCACTGGTTTCCGAAGGTGTGACCTGCTAACTTCCAATGAAGTTAGCAGGTCACATGATTTTTCTAGGAAAACAAGTCGCGACAAATTATTGAACTTCACGGATAATTTATGGCAAATTTACGGCAAATTATGCACCTATTAGTTTTTCGCTACGTGAAAG
>JAPYZA010009331.1:0-14362 GCA_030522685.1 Eupelmus azureus | reverse complement strand
CCGTTGTCGGACAAAAGTGCAACCAGGATAAAGAAGTTATCATTACTATACGAACGCCCATACGTGATCGAAAGAAGAAGTAAAAGACGATGGTGGCACGCCAAGAAAGAGCGTTTGAAGAAGAATGAAGCAAGATAGCTAACCAGGAGAGTATCAAACCTTCCGGTCTCAGATCTTAATGAAACTTTGGGATATGTTTTTATGTACCGAAAAATGAACGAAGCCTAATTTAGTCTAGAAATGTCATAAATAAATTTCCAATAACTAGAATCAAAGTAGAGAAAACAAGCTTTAATTTGTAGTTTTCAGAATAAAGAATTAGTAATTAGAACCAAAGATATGCTTGTTCAAAATCGAGCAATATAAGTTTACCGAAAATCATGTAAATTCCAAACTGCAGAATTTTATAGTTAATAAGTGTATTTTTGTTACTCAATTGAGTTACTCTGAATAGTAATAAAGGCAATGATGCATAGGACAAAGAAATAAAATTTGATTTTCTCAATAAAGTATATCCTATAATCTGAGATATTTAATAGATTCAAACGGAATCACCTCAAAAATAAGACTAACTAAATATGAAGTTGGACTTATTTCATATTCACATCGTATCAATGATTAACAATATTTTACATATTGAAAATGTAATCAAATGAATTTTAACCTAAGTTTTCACTTATTGTAACTAATGCGAGTCATCAGTTATTACACTACCTATACGGATGAGAATTTACTTAAGTTACCTAATTGGAATTAATGAAAAATAATTACTAGAAGTACTATAGTACTTATAAGTTCTGCTTTTATAAAAAATAAAAAAAAATAAATAAAATCTTTACAGTAAAAACAAATGTGATTAAATTAATATATATGAAGTTGCTTTAACAGCATTAATGCTGTTAAAAATTTGCAAATGACATTGTTATTGATTCAACTGTGCAGATATTCAAACAAGAACAAGTTTGATCAAAGAAGCTTAAACGTGTAACGAAAGAATTTAAATTATAAATACTAACTCTGATCAATGAAAGATATTGGTGAAAGACCTTATTGCATTGTTTTACATATAAACAGAAAGAATTCATTCAATTTTAAACGCATTCTTATTTTGCTATGGAATATGCGCTTTTTGCACGTTTCCATTCTTGAACTGATCGAAAAAAATCGTTCGATCGACGCCTTTGACTTCACTAAGCACAAAGATATATCATATTCAAACTCTAATAATTATTCAAAATTCTAATTCTACGTTCAAAAGGCATTAAACTGTCCGTTGATTATTTCAAATTGACACTGGGTTTGACGCCTTTTTGAAATCTTAATATATATATAATTGAGATGTGAATAAAGCACTATAAACAAAACAGGAGTAAAGTCGATTATTCGCTCAGGCAGCAAACCCACCCTCGGGAATAATCTGCGACTTTACTCCCTTTTTGCATAATGTACTATTATTGTTAACTATACCTATTAAATTCTGATCTTGTAATATTATTGAATGTAATAATCAACTAAGACTTATTTTATTAACAAATAAATTGACTAAACAAGAAAATATGAAAGAATTTCATTTTCTATCTGAACCCACAGAAAATATCAAGCTTATTTAATGCTAAGTCATATTATGAAATTAAGTACAATAAACTTCAAGTACTGAATATTATGTTGTAAGAGCTGATAATTTTTCTTCTTAAAATTGAAGTGTAATATACAGCAGCAACCATCTCAAAAAAGTTTTTATCAGTTATTCGTTCAAGTTTCATTTTATAAAACATTTTATAAATCTAAATTTATATTAATTTGTCGACAAATTCTGTAATACGTATCTCATTCACCCCTTACAAAAAATAACCTATTGAAATTATTTTACCTTCAAACGAAATTAGTCTAAAAATAAAACTGACTAAATATGAAGTTGGATTTATTTTATATTTACATGGCATCAATGATTAACGATATTTTATATATTGAAAGAGTAATCAAGTGAATTGACACAAAATATTATACATGCAAATATTATATGAACCCAAATTTTCACTTACTGTGACACGTGTCATCAGTTATTACACTGTATAGACGAGAATTTACGTTTTAAGTCACGTACCCTGAATTGATAACAATAATTACTAGAAGTACTATTAGTTTTGCTTTTACACAAAAAAAGTATACACTGAGCATAAATGTAATTGAATTAATATATACATATTAAGATATACTTTAACAGCATTAGTACTGCTAAAAAAAATATGCAACTGACATTGCTATTGATTCAACTGTGCAGACATCCAAACAAGGGAAAGTTTGATCAAGAAGATATTAATTAAATTTGATGTTGATGAAATGATACAAATATTTGCTCAAAACAACATTTTTGTTTAGTTTTTATTTTTATTTAATATTAATTCGTGGAGGGTGCATTTAAATACGTTGAGCAGATATTTTGATATGGAATCTATTTAAATATATGAATACCCCTTGTTTTTAAATGTGTTTCACACCGGAAATTTCGCTCCAATTTTTGTCGTCTTTGACTTCTATCACTCCATCATATAATTAAATCAAATCCTATGACAAATACAAATGAATGGTGGCAGTTTGGTGTTCCTCAATGAAATCAATAGATTCGTGACGATTTCAGAATTTTTCAGACTCTTGATTTCAAACTTTTGAAAGTCTGAGAAAATATTCAGACTTTAACCCATACCTTTTGCAATGTTCTATAGTGCAATTTCGGCTAGACTTTGTTTATACTAAAAAATCTGAGTAATTTGGCGGTCGTTATAACCCATACATCGATGTGGGTACTAATAACTATAAATTAATAAAATGTAATGATTAGCCTGTCAAGTTTTTGTTTTGATTCACAAATGCGCCGTATCATTGTGTATACTATGATAAAACGTCACTTGGTATGCGAATATAAATTGAGCCCAGCGTTTACACTCAATCAGTCTTAATTCTGGATTGATTCCGTTTGGACCTACTAAATATCTTGGAAAAAGTCTACTTTGTAATCAAAATGAAATTCTATCTATTTGCCCTATGTTTAATTGCCTTTATCGCTATTCAAGGTAATTTATTTAATAATATTTATATCGTCACATTTTTTAATTTAAGGCCAAGTGAAACGGCGAAGCAGAAATCTACCGAGTATAATAAACGAAAACCCAAACTTTATGTGGTAAATACTAATTAGATCAATTGGGGAAATTTTTTTTTTTAAAGATTGTATCTTGTATTAGAAATTGACGTTGTCTGTTTTTCAAAAATTTTCCCTTAACTTTGATAAAAAAATTATTCATGTTAAAATGTCGTTAATGCCGATAAACTCGGATTTTAATTCTGATATTTTTCCGTTTATAACTTGTTAAACTAAAATTAATCTTAATCAAAATTAATCTATTTTTTCTGAAATACATACGACGTCAGCTTTGGTTAAAACATATGCAATCTTTAGAACAACATTATTTCGGATTGATCGAATTAATATTTACGACATAAATTTTAGGTTCCCGTATAATATTCCTTAGAAACATCTACTCAACTTTAGTTAAGTGAAAACTACAAAATAAAATTAATATTTTCATTCAGATATTTTATAAGTTATGATTTTCATAATACAGGTTGTTATACTTAATTCTTTAAGATTTAATTAAAAGTAAGAACAAATACAGAGATTTTCATTATTTTAAATATTTGAAAACTTTATTTCGAATCTTATTAATTTATACATAAACTATAGTGTAATAACCATACACTAACGTGTGCATGGTTCTTCTTGACGTATACGTTTAGTTGACCAATCCTCAGTTTTATAAAAAGGGTAGCGTTTCGAAGAAATTGTATTTTTATTTGCATCTTTAATCAATTTTTTGTTGAATTAAATTATTAAATTAAGTTCAGTATTGCTTATTTCGATATTGTAATTAGAATTTAGTAATCTTTTAACCTCATGCACGAGGCAGAACGCCAATTCTTTGTGACCTTGTAGCATATAGTACATTATTCTTGACAATTCTACCTGTATAATCATCCTTTTGGCCAGAAAAGAGAAAAAGAGAAAAAATCTAATGAAATGGAAAAGTATTTCTATTATTTAAAATATTTTTGGGAAACAAAAAAGCTGCATTCACTGCAAATTTTAAAAGAAATATATCCAGTTCACTTTTTGCTAATAGTTTTTACATTATTTGCGGGAAAATTATGCCACCTTACTATTTTTTAGGTATGTTAATTAGAAATTACAATAGAAATAAATATATTAATATTTCTATGTCCATTTTCATCAGTGTGTAAATGTAAGCCTGACCGTTTTCATTAGATCATTAAACATTAATTAAGCGTTCTTCGTTATTCCTTTTTGCAGGAGTTCAATGTGGCCTCAATGGCAATCATCTGTGTAGTCATGATCCGTCTTATTGCCAAAGAGTATGCGGGCGTCATTACCAGTTCGAATGCGAAAACGGATACGTCTGGGAAGATAACCCTAGATGCGCATGTACTCAGTAAGTTCATTATTATAGTAACATATTCACTGATAAAGAAACCGTTAACAATTCATTTGCGCTTAATTTTCTCAAAATTAATTAAAATATTTTAAAACAATCTTTTAAGTGAAAACTATTATTATTTTCAAGTAATAACTATAATTAAATTGCCAAATAAGAGAATTTTAATTTGAAATAATAACCATAATATATTCAAATAATCCTTTTAGACTTATTATTGCTTATAACAATTATTGTGAAAAATAAAAACAGGCAATTATTTTTGAATATTTAGTGAAATTTATGTTTTTAATACAAATGATCTCATAGGAATAATTGTCAAATTGTATTGAAGACTGATTTTTTATATAATTCGTAGCATTATATGTAGCATTATATGAAACCAATTTAAAATATGATTTTATACCACTCTAACCTCAAAATCATAACTTTAAGATGATTTTTCGGCTCTCGTGATATAAAATACGGTGCCTCGTGCGACTTTTCACCCTCGCTTCGCTCGGGCGAAAAACGTCTCACGAGGCAAATAACCACCTTCCACACCCGTATCGAAATGTACTATTTACATGTATTAAATTTTAAGCTCAAGTTTTTAAAACAATCAAAATTAGATACTGGCATAGCATGCATAGGTAGTAAAATTTAGGCCTGAAAAGGATTAATTATCGTTGTAAAAAAAATAATCGAGCTCTTTTTCAAAAATGTATGAATCAGTACTTCTATCACCAGAATCGACGAAATCAAATTAAATTTATAAATAATAAAGGTATAAAAAAATTTGTAAAATATTCTGAAATTTTATATTATAGGTTCCCAGATGTGGATGGTTAAAGTGGCATAGTCACCAGAAGAAGATGACACATTTCGTATAATATTCTCGATATATTATAAAATTGAAAATTACTTTGGAGAAAATAAAAATATAAAACGAATTCTCGACTTTCATTATAAATTAATTGGAGTTCCTAATAAACCTTCCCAACATTAATAAACATTAATTTTTTCTTTGAAAAATAAATTTATTGGACAATAAATTGTATATTACGCACCGTTGATGGAAGCAAAAGTAAAGAATGTCCGAGATATCAAGGAAATTTTTGCCCAAGCCGAAGGCGAGGGTGACAAACATGCTGTCTGAGGTATTATTTGTTTTCTCCCTTGGTGCTCGTATAGGTACTACTTTTTTTGCCTGGCTAGGCCAAAATTACAACCTTTGCGATCAGGCGTAGTGAGTAAAAGTGGCACTTTTCGCCCGCTAGGCAAAAAAAAAAAGTTTTTATCACATTCATCTATAGAACCTCACGCCTTTATCTCGGCCCGTCTTTGATTTAGCTCCACGCTCATATATACAGCACGCACTCTTATTGCTAAGGCAGAGAAAGAACATCTAATATCCACACGATCTTTCCGATCCTTGTTCTGAGAGAGAGAGGAGAGAGAGAGAGAAGGTGGATAGCCAGGGGAGCAGCGAAGACGTTGATGATGATGATACATGTGGCACGGATCGGCGTGCGGTCCCATCATCGTTGAGCTCAGCGAGCACCACGTCCTTTCTATATGTGTATGTGCATACAAGCAGGATTCTCATTTTGAGTGATCGACGCCCCGAGAGAGCGGGCGTATATCTATTGCAGCCGAGCGCTCCTCGCAGAGGCTCGGGCGTACGATGGATAGATTCTTCTATTACGAGCGACCATCCCTGAACCTATTAATCAGTAAGCTCCTTTGCGGCTGTCTGCTTGGGCAAGCATAAGCGTAGTTTTGCTTTTTTTATATAGCGGATACTCGGATAGACATGAGTTTTATGAGCTGCGTAGCTTTTTATTGATATATTAAATTTATCGACGCGTTCGCTTATCAAAGTGTGCCTGCATACTTCCTCTGAAGAATATCGCATGCATATTTCCCGGCACCGTTGCGCGCACGCCTCACCATCAGCAAGAATACACATTCGTTATTCCAGCATGGAAATTCATTATAAAATTAGCTTCGACGCAAAACGCGTACTCAGAACATACCTATATACTCGCAACGCAATATTCAGAAGTAGAAACGCATGCATATATACAATACACGAGCGCAAGCGCGCTTTTTCCATTCGTATATACATATACCTTTCGTACCGTAAAGCGCATCTCGAACGATTCGAAATTGATGTGGCGCGCGAGCGAGGGCGACACGCGCTCGGGCAAATCGCTGATTTACGCGGAGTAATTAGTTTGATGTAACGAAGTTTATTCATGAGCCAATTAGGTCGTCCTCGACGATACACGCGCCGGCTACGTATCTTTCTTTCTCCGCGCGCCGAGAGAGCGAGCCCGATGCGGCCTTTCGTTCTGCGCGCGAGCTCGACTCTTTTTATTTCTATGATTGAATGGATCGTACGCGCAGCCGTATATGGAGCAGAGTGATTTATTGTCACTGGGATTGAATAGTTTTGCGAAAGTGCGTCTCCGCGCGGACAGATTAAGTTGGCGAGGAATGTTTTATAGGTAGGCTGGGTGGAATTGTAAGAGAGAAGGGTTAAGGTAATACAGGTTTACTTGAATATATTTTATCTACAATGTTTAACAATGTTTGAAAGTAATTGCTATATTTTTAAAATAGAGTATTGCTTTCGCTAGAATTATTGCACTTCTGTAATCATGTTGATCGTAAGTTATAATTATGGAAAGTGAGTCACATTTTTAATATATCTATACTACTTAATCCTATTTATACAAATTTCGAAACGTGTCCAAAATGAACTTACCTAGCACATATAAATAAACGTACAAAAATATAATAAATATAACAGACGCTAAAATTTTCAAGGATAAAAAATAATAAAAATTTCGGCAGCATGTAAGTACGAACCCTACTTATATTACGCGTAAATAATTCGCAATATTAATGGACTAGTTATTCGCGACTCTCGTAAGGCCGGTTCTTCACCATGAAATTGATGAAGCCGTCCACGTCGTCCAGATCTTTAGAGTAGAACTTCGCAGCGATCGTCGCTCTGCCTTCAAATTCGGGCGTCATGGTAAAACGACAGACAGCTTCGCCGCCTACTTCCACGTTCTCTGAGAGCTTCAGCTTAAGCTGTTCCTTTAGGCCTGGTCCCTCGATCAGGAATTTTCCTCGCTTCAGTGGAATTGGAAGTGGATTCGTGAATCGAGCTGTCGCCTCCAGGATCTCGCCGACTATCGGTTCGTTCTC
This sequence comes from Eupelmus azureus, assembly GCA_030522685.1. Lineage (NCBI taxonomy): Eukaryota > Metazoa > Arthropoda > Insecta > Hymenoptera > Eupelmidae > Eupelmus > Eupelmus azureus. The sequence goes on along the minus strand of JAPYZA010009331.1, from coordinate 6,653 downwards.
CAACTGGAATTCAAAGATTTTTAATGGGATGGAATCGATGATAGGAAGATTTGAATATTAATGTTAATTTATCTGATGTAATGTACGTAACATCTAAGTATAAAAGAATATATTCGAAATAATGTATCTCCTACATAGGGATTCAAAGTTATTTGTTCGTAGGTATGGATAATACTTAGTTTATATAAGTGAAAATAATTATAATATAATTTATATAAGTAAATACTACCCCAAAATAATTTACTTTTCGTCATTAATTATTCAAATCTTTAGGTAAATATTAGGTAACCTTGAAATGTATATCTTCTATTATTTTATTTCTGATTGTTTTACATTTAAGTTCATTACCTAGAAATTATTTAAATAAGTATTTGGTAATTAATTAAACTATTTTATAGCCACATATTTGCTATCTTTATAAATTATCAAATAGATGTAGATATCTTCATTTTCGGTAGAATTAGATTTTTAATCCTTATGTTCTACTATTTGTTTTCAGATATAAACTTTTCAAATGCTGCAATGTAGTATATCATAATAATAAAACAATGACGAGTTAAATACAAATTAACAGCTTAATTAGTAACGGTTCAGGAGTTAATGAATTTTTAATGTTCTCTTTTGAAGAGCTTTCAGCAATTTAAATATTTTAGCACGTGTTTCTTTCCATGTTTTAATATCGTATCTTTAATGACTTTATTTGCTTTATAATTTTTTCTTCTATATTGATATTACTTATTAATTAATTTATTTTCAAATAAAATAGCGTTCATTCATTATCAAACACTTGAATAAAGACACTGGCTGAAACGCACAGGTACAATAAAAACATTAAATGTAAATACTACCCTACTGAAAAGTCAGATGAGATCTCACCTGATTTTACATCTGAGATGCCGTGCCAAAATCACAAGTGAGACCTCATTTGATTTCTCATCTGTCGATTCACAAATAAAGAAAAACTGTATAAAAAGTGAATTCTAGAAAATTTATGAAACTGAACTTAGTTTTTTTTTGTAAATTGACAGATGAGAAATAAGATGAGAAATCAGATGGCATGTCATCTGTCAATTTACAACAAAAAAACTAAGTTCAGTTTCATAAATTTTCTAGAATTCACTTTTTATACAGTTTTTCTTTATTTGTATATCGACAGATGAGAAATCAAATGAGGTCTCACTTGTGATTTTGGCACGGCATCTCAGATGTAAAATCAGGTGAGATCTCATCTGACTTTTTTCAGTAGGGTAAAAAGATCACTTATACGTATATAAGAAAGAAAAAGTAATGGGCATAATATGGCGCTTCGTAGAACTTCCAAACTGTTATCCATGTTAAGAAACCCGTAACTACATAAAAATTTCATTGCAGTTTCGGTTTTTTTTTACTTTAGACAGCAGCATAATAATTTTCTTTTTAATATTTTTATAATGGTTGTATTTAAGGGACCAACCTGAGTTAAACATTAAAAGTAAATGAAATATTTTTTATTTTACATTATATCATTTTAGCATTTTGGAATCTTCGATACTCTCTAATGTTAGAACTCTTGAATATTAGCTTTTTTAGTTACTTACTACAAGGCTTAAAATATTCATAAGTGTCTATCAATTTTCTATTAATTTTTTTGATTCGAATATCCTTTGATAAAATATTAAAATCGTACATTATAATTTCATTAATTTTTCAACATTTTCATTAATTCCCTTTTTTAATTTACGCCTTAAAAATTTTGCTTCCAGTACTACATTTCCATTAAAAACATTCCCTGTCCAAAAAGATAAAGTATAAAAAGTATATACTCTAATCAAATAAAAACCAATTTTAAATCGGGTTTAATTCTAATTTATCATGAATTACCATTAAAAACGAAAAAAATATTCTCGCAACAACTTACCTCGATCTTGATATCGGGCTTCCGCACTCTGAAATCATCCTGCGCAAAGTACTCAAAGTTCGTGTCCTTAACGGTAGCCAGACAAGAAATATTAAAAGCAGACTGATCAAGCAGCCTAGGGCCATATTCCTCCCAGGATACCTCGAGTCGCACTTCGTCCGACGAACCGGGCCTGATGAACCGTTCGTTATCCGATCGCTTGACCGGATCGCCAACTCGGCCGGTATAAGTGACAGTTTCGACGCGCAGTATTACCGACACCTGGTACTGCTGCACGTAGCTGTGGTTCGTTATCGTAAGCACCACGCTGAAGATTAAGTACATCGGGTTTAATAACGCAATAAATGGTTAAGTGTAATTAATATTTTGGTATCGTTATACCTGAAAGGTTGGCCGATAATGATATCGTCCCTAAGTTCGAAGTTGAACATTATGTCGTTGAATTCTTCGTTTAGATAATACCGACTGAAGAGGGACTCACTTTGACGCAGCGCCTTCAGCATGGCAGCCCGTTCTTCTTCTGATTCTGGGTGACAATGCGGAAGTATTTGTTAGGCTGAATGCTATGCGAGCTTTTGTATGTGACAAAAATATTTCAATGTTAATAATGATTCGTTACTTACTTTCTGGGTATTTGTAGGTATGCGTAATGTCCTCTCGTTCCCATCTACCGACAGCCTTTGTGCTGATGTTCTGACCGATACTAAATCAAAGAAAAATATTGTCATGATGTTGGTTGAATTTATTATTCGCTTCGTGTAGTTTATACGTCCCTTTTCAAGGCATTTTTTATATCCGTCCCTTTTCAAGGCATTTTTGACGATGTTAATCCGCAATAACTGATTAGTTTATTAAAAATGCCTTGAAAAGGGACGTAGTTTGAAAAACGCCCGAAACGTCGGCAATAAAAATAAACTTGGTTCGCGGATATCAACAACGTCATTCTTTCTTACCTAAAAATATTGTCAATTAAAATTTAGAAAAAAAGAAAATCATTTATCATTTAAAAATCGTTAGTCGTTAATTGATTATATGAAAAAGTTATGTAAAAAATAATTTATATTGAGATCCTAATTCTATTTTTGCAAAACTTACAATAGTTCAAGATTGCAAACTATATATATAAATCTGTAAACTCGTAATAATACCAACTAAGCTTCCCTCTCAAAAATTAAACGCAACATCAATTTTTCAACTCAACCTCACAACAAAACTAAAAATACTCACCCATAAATATCCTTCCTCACGAGCTTAAGGGGCTGCGAGGGTCCGTTGTAGCGCCAAAATACCTTATCGGCGTTGACCTCGGCGAAAACGAAACTGTTGTCGTAGGGCCGATGGATCTCGGCGCGTTTAACCGCCGCCACAGATGCAGGACCGCAGCGGTAGGCGTCTTCGCTTAATTCCTGAGGGGTAGAATCAATCACCTGCCAGCCATGACAATCGGGTGTCAGGTCCAATCTTTTCATCCATACTTCGTTCCAGACGTGGAAGTTCCTGTAAAGAGAAGAGAGCGGGTAATTCGATTGATGAGAAGAGCGTCGAGCAATACAGTTGCGAGCTCTATCGTACGACTTGATTTTTCTCCGTATCTATACTTGGATAATTTCTTTTTCTTTTCATATTTCTTGTTCGTTCTACACTCAAGTCAAGAGTGTAATGAGATTGATATTGTATGTGCTATGTTTTTTTTTGAGGAACAATCAACAACTATTTTTAATGGTAACATTATAATTTGTTTATTCTTATGAATATATCGTATAAAGCAAGGACCCTGTAGGGAGTTTAAATTGTCTTTGCAAAATTTTGTTGAATAAATTGTTTAAAATTTAAAAAAATAAGATTTTTAACAACCTGTGAGCGTACATAAAAAAAATTCTTCAGCTAATATGAAAACCCATACCATATCGAATCACTGTTGAGCTCCTCCATGATCTTGCCATCTTCGTCCACGAAATAATCGACCGTCAAGCTGTTCTGCGTGTCGTGGGCGCTCGAGTAATTCGTGATAATCCTGCAGGGTATACCCAGAGTCCTACAGACAGTGGCCAGGACGCCGGCAAACACCCAGCATTGGCCATACTTCACCGGTTTCTTCGTCTTGTAATACTGCTGAAGTATCTTCTGCGAGCCCATCCACTGTGACGGTGGTGTACCACCACCAAAGTCCTCCGACCAGTTACCCATGACCACTCCGTAGTCATCCGGTGAATTGACCTTTTGTTTCATAAAGCCCAAAATCAGTAAATATAGCTTACCGTAATATGTTCGGATTACAAGTATATATATGGATGCTTACGGCAGCTGAGAGAATACGCGAGATGACAACGGGATCGTTGCGCCCAGAAACGCGGACCTTGCCGACGTCGATCATCATGTAGAGGGCGCAGTCCAGAATATCGCGTTCGAATTGTGAATACTTCCAGACGGAGGGTCGCATCCGGTTGCTGGTACCACGCCAGATCAAACCGCTATCTGCCAGCACGTACTCCTGTCGCTCCGACTCATTACCCAGGTAGACCACGTCATCTACGGATAATCAGCTTTATATTGATCTGCTTGAGACAGTTAGACTTAGATCGTGTCGTGATTAATGAGAACAATGGGAATTATCGATCTCTTGTCGATATTATTTCTTTCTTTCGAATAGGTGTACCGATTTTACTCTGTGTATCGATTAATTGTTATTGGGTTAACAAGGTGAGTTAGAATAATACCAGATCGCTTCCGACTGCTGGTAAATCATTGATCTAGATTTTTAATTGTGCCCAACGGGAGGAAGGGTGTTGAGGTAGAGCTTCGGCGTGGTTGTTTTATTTATGGAGATGAGGCATACAGCCGCAGGCTGGCGCTCATGACTAGAGTTATGAGCGGAGGGTTATTTGTTTGCACGACAATACATGACGATGATCGACTTATGATAATATGAGAAAATTGCCGTATTCTGTCATGCGGCTTCAATTATTTTCTTTGTTCGCGAGCAAGCTTTAGTACTACAGTCGCGTTATAGCGCCGCATTCTAAGAATGAATAATATTTTTTAAGTCTTTTTTTCACAAGTTGTCGCGCACTGAAGAATGCATATTTTGAATTTACTCTAGTTCCGACGGATATTGAAATTACTTCAAATACCGTTCCAAGTGCAATAAGGGGGTTATTAATACTCGTCGCTATTCATAACTTACCTCGACACCAAGGATTGAATATCAAGTAGAACGGATTGTCTACCGTGAAACTGACAGCGCCTTCAGAGTCCCTTCTTTTCGTATCGATGTCCATCCGCCACTTTCCAATAATAGCATCCGCCGCAGGGGTCACCTTAAAATTCGTAACTGCACTGTTAACACTCCTCGAAGCTTGCAACTCTGCATCGTTAATTTTAGTCGATTTCACGGCTATGCTTTAGGGTGAATTCCTCGGAGCGCTTGAATTAGCGCTGATATTCGTTTAGCGCGGGAAATATTTTGAATTAAGGCGAATTCGAAGGTACGGTGTAGTGTTTTAGCGGATTCAAGGCGATGTGAATCACTGCTGATTCATGAAATTGTTTACTGGCAAAGGTTCGCGTCGCGCGTATGTGCGTTTTCTTAAATTGCATTTATAATAAATTCAGTTTTGTCTTCCATTATTCATTGCTGGCTAACGGCTCTTTATTCTAGGACGCGTGTTTGGAAAATGCGTTTTCAATGAATCTGATTAATAAATAGCGATAATTTACTTTGGTTATAAGATAAAAGGATTTTAGTTAATTAATTTATTCAAAATTATTAAATTATACATTAATCTCAAAATGATTTGATGTATTGCAATATAGATTCTACCGATCCTTAAATTGCCAAATTAATAAGATCAAAATTGATTATTTATTCGAATATATTTATTTAGATGTCTAAATAAATGTATTCGAATAAATAATCAATATTGATGTTATTAATTTAATTCGCTGATGATCAATGGAATCTTTCGTAATATATAAGAAGATATAGTTATATTGCGTTGATTAAAATTAAAATGCTATAGGCTACCAAAATGTTTATTATAATTACGAAATGAATTAGCAATTGAGTTACTTAATGAAATAGTTAAATAAAATAAAATCCTCTCGGTCTCTTTCCGACCCGCACCCGAATTCGAGAATTTGAATAACAATGAAAGTGAAACTAGCCCATTAATTATGCATCAAGGACAGACGGAAATTCGCAGATCAAAAAAACATTTAATCTTAACAAATATAACAAAAAAATCAATAGAATTTTTAAAAATTTAATATATTAATTTCTATCACTCAGAACCACAATTTTTCTTATCCACGCACAATACCCCGCACCACATCCCACAATCAACCACCCCAATAATCTCCTCACCTTAATCCTCAGCTGGTTCTCCGAGTAGGCCTCGACGACGACCTGCCAGGCTCCGTCGGACACCTCTCCAGGATGCAGCACCGGGCAGGCGACCAGCGTGCCGTGCCCGTACTGCGGCCTCTTGACGCCGTCGAGCGTGAAGACAATGGACATGCCGTCGATGGCCGGATCATAATTACGCGTCAGCTGAAGATCGAGGACGAAGGACTGACCCCGGCGAGCCACCAGCCTGGCTTTGCCGTCCTGGCGGTTCATCAGCTCGTAGCGCTCGGTCCGGTGGTCGTCGCCGTTGTCGTCCAGGCAGTAGTCCACGTGGACGATTGCCAGCACCGAGCGACTGTAGTTTTCCCCTGTGGAGAATGATTGTTTGGTAGAGTGAAAGGGATGATTTTA
>JAPYZA010009328.1:0-14122 GCA_030522685.1 Eupelmus azureus | reverse complement strand
GAATTTTATGATTGATTTCGTATGTGATCTGCAGTAGCCAAAGAAAGTGCATGTGTGTTGGGCTATTATTTTTTAAGTTCTCTCATTAGTAAGTGAAAATATGATTTTACAAAGTAAAAATTTCATCATATTTTTACATATTTTCTACTTATTTCATCGTTTATTGTTATTAATAAAATTATTTATCACTTTGTAAAATAGCGAATCCTTTAAATTATGCATAAAATTTAAAAAGTGCTACTTATTAATGTGATACATAATGTATTTTATCGAAATTTACTCTCAATACGCGTAAAATTGAATTTCATTCACAGAATATATTATGCGTACAATAAAAATAACGCATGAAGTTGTAATTTACGCAAATAATAATAATCACACATTATTCGAAAAATTTATTTTGCAAAATTGAATCCTAAAAGCGCCATTCGTATATAATATTATCCAAAAATTAATGCCTAGTCTTACATTTCATTCACCCAATAAAAAAAAACAATACTCGTTACACTTGTGTAAGTCTATTACACCCTTGAAACTAAAAATACTATCCCATCAACAAATCAACGATAGAAGCCAACAAATCTGCAAAAAAAACCCAAAAATTCAATAAAAAAAAAGGGGCCACTCAAAGTCGAGCGCAGAAAAACCGTGTTAGCCCTAAAAATTCTCTCAGTCTGCGTGTTTTGCTCGCAGACTTCTGACGTTTGCCAGGTCGCTAGCTCGGCCGTGTAGCGCCGCGTCGACGTTTGATGCATTACGTGTGCATGCTCCCTCTCGTGGCTCGGGCTGCAGCCCGGCACACCAACACGCCTATTTAAGAGGCCGCGCGCGTGGGCGTGCGTGTCCGTGTGAGTCAAAGGGCCGGAGGTGTGGAACGAGATGAGGAGGAAGCTGAAGGGGGTAGTGGCGTGTGTTGTAGGGTCGCGAGCGAGCGCGCGCGCTCGCTGCAGAGAGTAGGAGAGCAGCGTCTAGACAGACCGAGGGGGCGGCCCTCGCGCGCGCTCTAGCTGTGTGTGCGAGTTGCAGCGGGCTGCATGCATGCACGAGACGCCGCCGTCGTGAAAGCTTGAAGGAGGGCGCGCGCGCGCACGCATCTTCCCCTCGCGTGGGAGAAAGAGAGCGAGAGAGGGAGACTCGTTGTGTTTCAGCGGCTCTTCGTCGGACTCTCTCGCTCGCTCTCGCTGAGGCTCGTTTTGATGGATGTACAGGCTGGGTGGAAAGTTGGCGGGTAGAGAGGTGCGTTTACGGAGTGGAGTTTTCGTTTGGATTCGAAGCGATTGCCTACTGTAGTCGGCGAGGGAGGATGCGGTCGTCTTGATCAGGATCAGGAAATTATTCGATAATGCGAAAGGAAAAAAAATTTTTAAGCTTACATTAAATAATTTGTAGCTAAAGCTTAGAGATGAGCTGTCTCTGTATGCAGTAGAAACAGTCGGGTACAGTCAGTCAAATGAATCGATACTTTTGAGATGACATTTGATAACTTCTGAATTATTTTATACTTTTTTCAGTAATCCAAAAAAAATTTGGACTTTATAAGCTTTTGTCAAAATTAATCATCGTCATCGAAAAACTCATAACCTCTTCAAAAATACATGTTTTCATCATCAACATTTGAAATTAAAGTATTTTAATGATTTCATATCTCGCGCATTAGAACTAAATTACTTTATATTATCAAAGTCCAAGTACACTATACAGTTCCCTCAGCTGTTACCAACGGCAAACTTGCGCCCAAATCCATCTGAGTGATACTTTCCACGCCACTCGTTAAATTTCCACTCGGACTGTACATCCAGAACAAACTTAAGGTGAAGCGGGCTGCGCGCACACAAGCGCTCACCCATACATACCGACGCTCAGCTGGACGTGGACCGGGTTAGACAAAACTAGCCTGCTTTCCCGCGCGCACGCGAGTAGGGAGCGCATGCGAGAAGAGTGGGAGGGGGTGGAGGGAAGCCCTTTTCTTCGACAGAGAGGGGGGGGGGGTGAGCTTGCGCGCGCGCGTCTGTAATGAGCGCGAACGAGACGCGGCTCGCAAGCTCTGCCGGCCGAGACACTGGAATTTCTCTCCAGAGCGCGCGCGGCTCTCTCCTCCGGCTGGATTATGAATTACGTCGCGGAATTGAGGAAAACATTTCTGTCTCGCTCGCCCCCTCTCTTTCTTTCTCTCGCTCTTTCCGCTGCTTTTCCTTTTCATTCACTTTTTTTTTACTGGTGGTCGGGTGTAACTGCGTATTTGGTGGGGATTTAATAAATAATTAGTTGGGAATGCGCTGCTGATTTGCGGAATGCGGATAATGAGATTTAGGAAATATTTGCGCTTCATTAATTATTCAAATATTTGAGCTTTTCTAATTAGATATAAGATTGTGTTGCGTTTTTAATAAATTTAGTGTAGGAATTTTCATATGAAATTCTATGACTGATGGTTATTAATAGATAAGGTAGTTAGTATTGCAATATCTATTATTTTAAGATTTAATTTTATTATGTTACGAATATAGAATGTGTATTAATTAAATAACATTACGTTTATTATTAAAAAATATTTATGTAAATAATACTCAATAATAGTTTAAATACATATCTAGTCGGACTATGAATTAATAATAATTATAATCAATTATTTTTAAATTATTTATTAAAAATTAAAAATATTTTTCGAATTAAGTTCCACTCAAGCAATGAAAATGACAAGATTCATTTCCACCGCCACGTCTCTGTAAAATGAATGAAAAAATATTTGTATTCTTCTGCTTTATCACCAATCTTCTATCCATATTCCTTACCAAAGCCACCCTTCTTGCTCATCTTATATACCTTCCCGACCCACCTCAAACTCGAACCCTAGCACCCCACTCCGAGCACTTCCCTTAATCAAGGCTCCTAATCCCGCGAGCCGCCTAAAAATCTCGATCCTCCGCAAAACCATCGGCGCTCAGCTCGCTAGGCTTTAATTAATTCCGTCCAGAAATTCGATTAAGGAAAACTCTCGCTGTTCAAGTTGGCAAGTCTTACGCGCGGATTTTATGGCCAGTCGATAGTACCAGCTCTCTTCTAGGCCTGCCCTCGTAACGCGCGCGCCCACAGACACTTGCGAGGGAGTAACACAGGCAGCAAGAAGGAGTTTAATGGGCAGGCAGCGCTGAGAAGCCGTTGCCTCACGGGGGGCGCTACCGTTCACTTCCTTAACCGCTCAGCCGAAGCTTAGCCCTCTCGCTCGGCTCATATTCAATTTCAAGTCTACCTGCGCGATCTCGACAAAGCTACCGGGGCCATGCATATTGCCGCGCTTTGCGTGGATGTAGGTTTATAAGGCGTCCAATTAGGTTACAGGATGCGAATTTTATTTGCTTTTGAGGGACTAGGGCCCAGGGTGTAGACATGTGGACAGTGCGTGTGAAAAGTTCAGACAAGATTATATAATTTTTTCAGCCGGAAATCAAAAATATTGTGAACCACGCGTGAGAAAATTGATTCTCGGCTCAGGCAATTACTATCCTTGGACAAGATTCAACTTTTAACGCAATTGTACTGAAAAATACTATTTTATCATGGCGCGTTCATTTACTGCTTTATAAAGTTATCTTAATTATTCGTTGACAACGTGTATTTATTATAGCAGAAGCATTATCTTTCTGCGCCCCATTATCAAATAGCTAATTCGTAATTCATTCGACTAAATCGTCAGATAAATGCTGAGAAAGACTCTTCCTCTGCTCGCGGCTGAACAATTCACACGAGTGCGAGAGAGAAAATGAGAGAGCTCGCCAGATAGCGACAGAAACGAGAGAAGCGAGCGAGCGGCTCTGATAAAAATTATCGTAATTCACTTTCGTTTGCTCCTCCGAGTCCCTATCCCTCCTTCCTTTATTTTTTGTCGTAACCGCCCTCCCCCCTCAGAAACGTTTCGCGAGCCGTCCCTTGGGTAGGACTCGCGCGCCATTCGTTATCGCCTCGCGGAAGGAATCTCATAGAGCGAAGCTTAGCGAAATGAAATTTCACATTCGCGTTTGCTCTCCTACCAGATTACGGCTTGAAATATGAAAAAAAGGAAGGATGCGCAAGTATGCACAACGAATCGCGTGAGCTTTTTATCAGCTGGGCGACGCGACGCAGGGTGGGGGCTAAATAAATTTGTTGCCCTTAAAATAATTAAATCGCTCGACTGGAGTTGTTTGTGCGTACGCGCCTTGGTGTGTATGAATGCGTGTACATATACGTTTACGAGCTTCCTCCGGTTTTGGTTGGTCGCTTATCTATGACTTATGACGCGATTTCGCCCGGTTAGTCCCTTTTTCGCTCCCGATTTCTTTTGTGCGGGATATCGCTTTGTTCTTTATCATTAGAGCTTTTTAAATAAATTAATTGTCTCTTGTTACATACAATGGTAGAAAATAGGACATAAGAGTCGGTGTTTAAATAATTACTATTCTAAAATATTAAATTTCTTAAGTAAACAAATATTAATTAAAAAATTTCTCATGTTCTTACTGTATAATCTTACTTTAAAAATAGCCTTGCCTCTATAAGTAACAAGTTACTTCCATAAACACACATCGATTGCAAAATTAAATAAACCCACCCCCATGAACTCCTTACGAAACGCCTCATAAAACATTTTTCTGAAATTTTTGAAACCCCTTCACGCCCACTTCTTCATACGGCTTAGTCGTACTCGCGCACTCAAAATTTTATACGTCGACACAGCCCGACGATCCGCAAAGGCCGCGCGCGTACTGCACATCACGAGCTTATACTGGATGAATTCAGCGGCGCTCCGAGAGTTTACGACGGGGTCGTTAAGACGGTGCCACCTAATCGCTGCTCTCTCGCGCGTTATTAAATATAGGTCTCGCGCCCGCGCATTTTCCGCGCGTAGTCCTGCCTCGCGCTCGCGCCGAGCACTAATATTCCGACCTCCCCGGGCTCTGAGCCCCTCAAATTCGCTTGTGTGCGGCTCGTATGTACGCTGCAGTGTACGTTATAATTAGACGCGAGAGCGCGAAGGGGGATTTTTAGAAATTTCAGGAACAACCGCGCACCCGCCTGCTTTCCGCCCTGAGCTTGCGCGCGCTATTAACTTTGTTCTTAGGGGAGGACAGATTGAAATCTGTCAGAAAATTAGATCGTCAACGTGGAAAAATGGGGGGCTTTTTCGTGGGGGTTATTAAAGTAAATGTTCGGTAAGTGTTTTGCTAAAAATTTGATTTTTTTAATAATTAACTGTGTGTCAGTGCTGCAATAATTTTGATTAATTATTTAAATTAATACAAATTTAATAATTAGTGATTATTTTGAACTATTAAATCAGTACTAATTGGTTTTTTTTCCGTAAAGTGACAGTTCCATTTTGGAAATGAGCGAATATACGCGGAAACGTAGGCAGAGTTTTCGGTTACAGTGATAAAGCAATTTACAAAGTGCGTAAACTCGTTAAAATTTCCTAGTGATTGATTGAATTTCGAGCAATTTCGACTTCGTCATTCGCAAGAGCGAACAGAATTGAATGTTTAATTAACAAACACATGACGTTATTTATTTATTTTTGTTTTATTTTATTTTTTATTCTGATGAAATTATTTCAAAAAATTTTTACTACGCTGTAATAATCATTGTAGAGAGAAAAATGACATTTTAAAAATATATGGATTAAAATTTGTAATGAAGTTTTAATATAATTAAACTAAACAATCTATTTAGTAACTATACCGGCATAACTTTCTTTGTATAACTCAAACGATAACATGCAAGAATATTTTGTTTAAGATCTAGATCAATTTTATGCGTATACAAGTACACCATATGAATTATTTGCTAGATATACCAGCTAAAATATGACTGTTAAAAAAAAAATAATTTTACTGAGAAGCAAAATATTTTTGTTAATACACCTGAATGGTTATTTGTTTTAAATAATAGTTATGCAATTATTAAAATTATAAAGACACCCCTAAACAGAAAACATAACTACTGATCAGTATACGTGGAAACATCAACCAAGCGTTATTTATTTACACACTCGGCTTCCCAACATCTCGCACTTTTCACCCCGGCAATCTCGAGGACGAAAGAGGACGCTGAGCCGTGGCTGGGTCCCCATAAGCTCTCTGCCGCTCACCTACAGCGCGAAGAATGTTAACAAGCCTAGCGGAGCGCGAGCACGAGAGCTTCATGCCGGATATTCTCGCGCACGCGCGCGCGCCCGCTGGATCCTTTTTTCGCGCTTTATTTTTTTCCGCTCGCCTCCTTTATGCAGCTCGCCGCGCGCGAGAGCAGCTTTAAGTATTTTCACGCAGGCGGGCGCCGATCGCATCAGACGCTCTTAAGTAGGGGATAATATAATGAGGAGTTATATACCGGGGAGGCGCGCTGGATTAGGTTATGAGATAAGGCGCGCCGGCAAACGATGGCCTTCGAGCGATTTTTCTCGCCCGAGCGCTGCGTGAGCGAGAGTCGTTTCTTATAACAAGAGAGGAAGAAAGGTGCCTTGTTTTTCGTCGACTTGTTGCGAGGCGTGAGTAAAGTCTCGGCTTTCTCGGATGCTGATTAAAATAATAATATTTAAATTTTGTTGCGTGTGTGAAGATAGATTTTCAAACGAATTCTTCTAATTAATAGCATTAATTTAGCATAAGTTATATCAGAACTTTAAAAAAAATTGTCAACTACCTTATACAGATATAAAACTGAAATAAGTTGAAAAGAAATCTGAAAACTACATGGCTGAAAGTTGAGCTTGCAAGCTCACTTTATGTTTGTTCCGACACAGCATTTTTCATTGATTCTAGAGCAAGTAAATCATTTAAACACACTTTTTAAGTATTCCACAATAAGCAATTCAATCAACACCAAATGATTTCCCGACCTCTCATTCAAAGCGTGCAAACTACACGTCAACTGGCCATTATCGATAGTGATTAAAGGCGAAGACCCGCGTGCGCGGTAGCTTCGCAGTACACGCGGCAGCTCTATATCTTCCTATTATATGCATATATGCGCGTGTACGTGCCACACGTCGCGAACTTTACGACGCGTGTCTGCCCGATGCAGCCATCGTGTTGGCGCGTATGAAGACGTCACGTACGCGTCAAATATTGAGCGACTGCGCGCGGCAAAAGTCGTAGGGGGGGGGGGGCTGCCCCTGTCGACCGGCAAACTGAGCTGGTTCGTTGAGTTGCGGTTTGCGCCTACCAAGAATTAAGTGGAATTTTGTTTGTTAGGTGCACTGTATAAATGTTGTGTGTAAGTCTGCAAAGTATTTGAGGCTTACATAGAGAATTTAGATGTATAAATATTTATTACTCTCTTATTATATTTTTAATGTAAACGAATATTCCTAATGCAAAGTTTTCTTTTGTTTCAGGTAAGTAATGCATCATAACATCTATACTCGCTTGTGTTACGTAAGTAACTTATTCATCAAATTTTGTATAAACCTTTACATTATTGTGTTGTATATGTTAGTTTGTAACACAGCCAAAAGGTAGATTTAGATTATCAATTTTTTTAAAGATAAATCTTTGTTTAACGTAATTTTAAATAATTTTCTATTTTTTGTACAAAATAGCCTGAATTTTATATAAATGGAAGTTTATCCAGACTCTGCTGAATCTCTAATTCAAACACGGTCGAGTATAAAATCCGCTTCCGACGGATCGTTTTAATACTTCATAAGCAAATTGCATATTTTCTTATAGTTTTCCAAATAGAAAATCAATAAGCAATTTCTGATTGACCTCAAAGTTATAGAGCGAAGGATACTCTTCTCTATATATTTCCTGTCTTGCCCATCAAACTTGATAGGATTATTACGCGGAAAAGGGGGCCTTTCCAGCGCCTGGGCGTTTATCGGCGTCTACCGCTCATCAGAGATTCTCCGGGATGGCAACAAATTGGATGTTAAACGGTGAAAATTGGTCGATTACGATGTAGGCGACCCGCTTTTCCTCTCTAGCTACCCAAAGTCTTCATTGCCGAGATTGCGCACAAAGTTAATCGATCACTTGTCGTCGTCGTCCTCCTCGTTTCCTGGAACCAACCTTAATAATGTCAAAGATTAAAAAGTCATTTTGATGGGATAAAGTGATTTCGTCTTAAAATCCTATTTTCTTAATTTTCTTACATTATTATCTAGGTATTATCGTTATTAATTTCATTAGTATTCAAAGTTAAATTTCATTACTATTCTTCAATAGATTGTGGGATCGAGAGTATTATTAAATTTTTTTAAATTTTTAATAGCAATTATAGTTCACTATAGAATTTTATAATTAAAAATGTTGAATAGACGACTTTAATATGATGTTTAATCATATTATGTAAAGAGAAACATATGGGTAGTTTGTAAGACTACTATTATTATTGCTGAAAATTTAAGATGTAATATCGAAAGTTTACCTCAACAACCGTAACCTAAATAAATAATGTTTTGCTCCAATTTCTGTTTAAATCTGTAAGCACTTTCAAAGAATTCATATCGAATCAACACAAAAAATCTTAATCTTCCTCCTCCATAATACCTTAACCTTCATCCAAGCTTAATTAACTGCCGGACTCTCCAGCAAGTAGTAAGGACTCTTCGGCAGCGATTAAACCACTGTCCCAAACTCCTTTCGACATCGTCACTGCGTATAGCCGGACAGGAAACTCGCTCTCGTAAGGGCAGGCTCGAGAGACAACCAGATTAGTGGCTAATGCGTTTAGGACGACGTGCATTAGGTTTCCTTCAGCCTCGGGAAGACTACTGCGAGAGGATAAGATAGCCCTGGACGCGCCAAGTGTACACCGCGATTAGCTCGCCCGCGCGACCTATACAAGTTCGAAGAGGGTTGCTGACCCTCCTGAACTTTCTTAGCCGGATGCTGGGAAGGATGTTACGTCAGTCTCGAGTGAAGTCAGACGAAAAAGTCGGGAGGAAGGGCCGAGACGAGCCATGACCCGTATACTCATCGCCGAGGTATCGACCCTGGTGTTTATAGTTTTATTTTTTTTTTTTTTTGCTACTTTTGCCCTAAAGAGTTGATTGAGCGTGAAGAGCTGGCAATGGAGATAGCGCTCATGTGCTTATTTACAAAAGTTCGTAGTTGTTGCCGTGGAAGTTTGGGGGAAACTGACCTTTGGGAGAAATCGAGTCTTTTGGTGAATTGATCGTGGTGGTAAAAAATAAAAGAGTTTTCAAAGGAATTTTTCTCACTACGTTTTTATCTTAAATAATATTACTGTTTTATAAATTTGTGCTTTTATTTTTTTAGTGTAAATATTTTTAATAAATTTATTTGATAAAAGAAAATCGACCTTTATTTATGGAATTTGTAATAAAATATGTAATTAAAATAATAGAATTAGTTATTATTAATTGTGCAAAGCTAATTTCAACAGACGAAATCATATATATAAATTTTCGCACACGTAATGCTCTTCATTATCTATTTTTACATAAGTAGCTCTCTAATAGACTATATCTATAATTAATTCGCACTATATTAAAAAACCAATGCAATAACGCTTATCAAAACCAATTCCATAAACTAGACAATAGACCTCCGTTTTCTCGCAGTACCCAACATCCCAAAGGCTTACTAACGAAATTTCTCAACGCGATTGAGTTCCGGGAGGAAGCAAACCCCGGCCATCATCGGCAGTAGCTATAGGAAACAAAAACCTCTGCACGCATTCGATTTTTTCCCGGTGAACTGCACACAGACAGAGAGCCGGAGCTCGCGCGGCGTTTGACGTTTACAAATAAAAAGGGGTTGGCCGCTCCCGCAAGCTGTAAAGAGAGAGAAAGCTAGCGCGCGGGCGCGCGTGGCCCTCAATGGCTCGGCCGCGCTAAAACGACGTTTCACGAGCCGTCTGGCGTCCCTTTATGTGTGCACGTGTCCACCCCCCTACCCTCACTCTCTCATTAACCTCCCTGCGCCCGGCCACGCACAATGCGCGCTCTCTGGAAATTTATTTTAGCCGTCTCGTTCTTCCTTTTCGCGCACGGGCAACGCGCTTCGTTACTCTCTTCAATGCCCCGATGAAGGCAATTTTCCGGAGGAAAGGCCTTTCTCTCTCGCTCTCGCTTTTTCTCCCTCGCCTGTGTACGTGCGCGCGCGCGCGCGCGTCTGTGTTTTATCACGACGACGCGATGACGCGCCTGTCAGCCGGTGCTTTCACGATCAAAATTGCATTCAGACGAAAAACTTTGCTGCTGCGCGCGAGAATGCACGGGCGCAGAGAGGCCGCACCAGAGATCGGGAATAAAAAAAAAGGAGCGCTCGTAGGGGGCATAAAGCAACGATCGACCTTTTGTCCCTGCCCAATGCTGGACTCTGAGCGCGTAATTACTTCAGCGAGCGCGCCTAGTTCAAAAGTGGCGAATGCAAAATTTTTTGTTTTTATTGCGCGCGCGCGCGTGCGTGCCTGGTCTTTTTTGTTTGTTCGAAGCCCCTCGCATACCTGGCCGAGCTCGGAAAATATCTTGATGGCGAGCGCGAGGAAAAATGCTGTTTGGAAACGGCAGCGTGAAAGCCATTGTTATTTTGTATTTGTTGTTCGTAAAATAAATGAAAGTTTGTTGTTCGCGGAGCCGCGGAAAGAGACTGCTGCTGCGGCAATTTGGATGCAAATGCGGGGGAGCCTTCAACTTACCATATAAAACGAAGAACGCTTTTAATATTATTCGTTTTTCGCGCCTTCCATTTGAAATGCGCTTCGACTAATCTGAAAAAGTTAAATCATTTATAAATAGTATGAATTATAAAAGCATTTGGCAAGTTTTCTGGTTATATACAAATAGTGCTCGATTATAAAACTATGACAAAATAACCACTGTCGAAAGTCAACTAATTTATCCGGGTAATCAGAATTTTATACAAATTTTTGAATACAAATACTATCTCAAAAACAATTATACAGTCAAAACTCAAAGTTTCATAAAGCAAATAAAAAAGAGCAGTTACTAATAATTTGTTTTGCATTTAGCAACCTTTTAATATGTCCACCCCAACGCAACCACATAAAATAATACTGCCTCGTAAACGAGAGAAAAAAGCATTGCGCGCAGCCCCTCGCACAGTCCTACTGTTTTTCGCGCGAGAGCCGCTTTAATTATCGACGAGCCAGTAAAAGAAAAGTCGAGCAGGTTCGCCTTCGCGCCAGCGACAGATGATTGTCATGCAGCTAATTTATACCGGTCATCGTAAAACAGGATTTAACGTCGCCCCTCGCTCAGCCGAAGCTGTATATCTGTATATGCATGCATATATGCAGCCCGTATAGCTCACGAGGCGTATATGACGGGGGAGAAAGAGGAAAGGTAGTTCCGATTTTATAGTTTCTCGCCGGCATTAAAACGCCATTGAATCCGTCCCGGCCTATAGCCTGCACACCTTTTCCATCCACCAAGATTCTCTTGCTTGCTCTTCTTCTCTCTTCATCACTCGAGCTTACTCTAACCTCTAGAGTAGTCCGTGCTGTATAAACGATTTCGCGGATGGTATGTGCTGGATATGTGGATTCGCATTTCCATCTTCAAGCCGGGATGTGTAGTGCTTTAGGTGTTGTGTATTTTTTCTTTGGTCTTGTGGGAAATAGCGATTCAAATACAAGTTTTAATAGTGTATTATAATATGTTATTGATTGTATTAAGAACATTAAAGGATTCGTTAAGTATATAAGTTTAGTTGATTAAACTTCGTTTTATGAATGAAAGAATCAATACAATCAGAATTGAATATATTGACAAAGTTAAACTAGCAAAGTTATCTAATTTAGTGTTTAACTGATCCGACTGAATTGCTTCCGAATAATTTGTTTCGACCTCATGTGTCTTCACACTTCGATCAGTTAATTTAACATTGTGGATAAATTTACTTCCACTTTCCATTTTTAAATGCAAACGAAGTGTAATCTCATCCACAGCTTTTCTCCACACATCCAACAGAAGCAGCCGCAGTAACAGCAGCGAACCTTACCCTTTTCACGAACAATCCCAACCCTCTCGCGGCCAGCCCATGATTCACTGTCTCTCTCTCTGTCTCCCTCGATACGCAGGTCCATCTCTTTCGCATGCGAGGGCAGTTTACGGGGTTCCCAGCCGCGCGTCTCGCCACTTATTACCCGCTCTCGCAGCGGAGCCATCCGCTTTACTCAGCTTAAGCCCTCTCTCACTTCGTTTCTGACGATCGAGCGCGCGTGCACCGCGAGAATGGCCTCTCCC
This sequence comes from Eupelmus azureus, assembly GCA_030522685.1. Classification (NCBI taxonomy): domain Eukaryota; kingdom Metazoa; phylum Arthropoda; class Insecta; order Hymenoptera; family Eupelmidae; genus Eupelmus; species Eupelmus azureus. Next base: position 1,911 of record JAPYZA010009328.1, on the reverse strand, counting down.
TCTCTCTCTCTCTCTCTTCCTCTTTCCCCATAGTGCGGCCAGACCGCGAATCGCCTTCGTCCGGTCCATCAGGCGCGCGTCGATTGCCCACGTTCGGCTGTTCCGCGCCGACAACTTCGTCAATTTGGAACCCGGCTGAATGCTCCGCGCGACCCGCGACTATTTTACTCTCCCTCTCTCAAAGAGGTTCGCCGTGTGCTTTACGAGTTGCCGTCCCGCCGCAACATTCACGTAGAGAGTTGCGCCGGTCACGCGGGACTATTATATACTTTCGCACTGCGCTCTAGCCTTGCCAATAACTGGCGAAAAGTTCGCCGGGAGCTGAATGGAATGCTGGACTTTGATGGCTATTTACGAAGGAGTTCGGCTTGTTCGGCGGTTTTGGAAAATATTAATATTAGCTGATGAATTTTAAATAGAGATAGAGCTTTCTTGTACCCTGTGTTTGGAGGCTTTGAGTAAAGTTTAAATTTATCTGACTTTCGGTAAACTTCGTTTTTGTGTTTTTGAAGAATTGAAGTTTATGCAGGTGATTTTATGAATATTCTGTCTATAAAATACGCTTTTACATGGAGGAAGTAATCATAAAATTTTCAAAGGGAATTCGTTAAGTGGGATTAGAGAATAAACTCTAATAAATTTCTAACAGCTTTTCAAACATGTATTACTAAGCTCTTTCCTATCTAGCAGCTTTGAACCTTTTGAAAACTTTTCAGTTATCGTCATGTATTCGTGCAATATACTATGCATCGATCGCCGATTCACCAAGTCGATCAAAGAGAATTCAAAAATCATTTTCAGTAAAACTTTCTGACAGATAAATTTATAATGTTAACTCTTTAAATGTTAAATTTAATCAGCTTATTCAGTATCATGGTCGCTTCTAAAAATATTCAAATAGCCTAATTCTAATTAGCCTAAGCTAATTCAGCAAAAAAGCACGAACCTTAATTCCGACACATTCAAACGCTCCGAGACGGCGATAAATCTAAACCTGCCGGGCAATGAATTTAGCGTTAGGTGTCGAGCGGTAGAAAACACGACGCCACGCTGTGGGGTGTCCGTGTCGTGACCCACGCGCTGAACCGAATGGACGCAGAAAATAACATACGCGCACGAAAACGGTAGCCCACCAAGGTCGCTGCTGATATATACACCGGCGGCCAATTAAAATACCTTATTACGAGAGAAAACAATACGGTTAGTCGCGAAAAGAGAAGACAAGTGGTCAAACTCCGTATGGGTTTTCGTGGACGTTGGTAAAAGAGGAGGGTTCGTTGCTTGTGGTGATTTCAATGGGAAAAGGTTCATCGTCGGAGGAAATCCTGGGAAACGGGGAAAGTCGATAACGATGAAGTGACTAACCTGAAGATTACCGATGTTAAAATGAATAACTGTTTGCTAAGTTATGAGAATATGATACTGTTGACTACGCTGGTAAATTCATTATATTGGCGAGCAAGACCCAGATGTGGCCTTTATTGGAACGATGATACTACAAGGTGTTTATGTCGACAGAAACTTCATAGAAGAACGCACATGGGTTTTGATTCAAGGTGTTCTTGGAGGTCCCTGGGCGAACGTAAAGCAGGCTTGGCTTGCCCATAACGAGAGTGCAGAGCCGAACTTTAGTCTCGGCAATTTAACAGCTGATCGATCATTCTCTTGGTAATGCTCCTCCCCTTTCTCGGTAAAGCTGGCTCGCACTCGCCTGTACTTCCAAAAATTACTGCTGCCTCGTTTATGGATTGAGTATTAGGCGTCCATTACCAAAATGAATGCTTAAACAGAGGAGTTGTAATGATGTGATATTTAGAAGCACTTTCATTATGAAGCAAATGAACTTTTAAAGTGTTATTATCCTTAGGGGTTTTAAGAACGCGTTCGTTTATTGGTAATTGAAAACTAAAT
>JAPYZA010009326.1:0-15001 GCA_030522685.1 Eupelmus azureus | reverse complement strand
CGGCGTTCTTTATTTTTTCCGTTTTTTATATTTCGGAACGAGCCGATTAGAGCGCGCTTTGATAAGGGAATGAGCGCCGAGGTGTTAATTGCCGGCGCGGTCGAGGTGAGAATTGACCGTGGAAACGTTGAGATCTGAGGTTTTTGGTGGGATGAGTTTGTAAGGTTTTGTTTGATGGCGAAAGTTTTACTTTAGTAGTGGAAGATGTGCATTGGTACATAATGCACTGAAATATCGAATAGGTTTTATTAGATTAACGCCTACAAATACCTGTAATAAGAAGCACCTTCGCTGCAAGCAGAGAAAAAAGATGATGCGCTCTTATTTTTTTTCTCATCCCGTGCACGCGCGCAGTAGCGCATATATAGAGCCTCTGTTAGGAAACAATAGTGTTATCTTACATACGCTGCGTGGGGAAAAAAATACGCCCGTGGTATTGTGATGTTCTTGAAGGGCGCCTTATTGTGGATTAATTGCTGGCTCGTTATTAAAACGTCATACTCGTGCGCTATCTACCTTCGTGTCCGCGTTAATAGATTTTTGTCGATGCTTTGGAGTGATTTGGAGATTTGTTCGTTTGTTGTTTTTATGTGGCAGGTATTTATTCGGGTTAATGATTGGTTAAGGTAATTAGAAATGGTTGGGGTTTAGTGAGTATTTTTAGATGTTACTGTAAACACTTGACTCTGTAAGAATCTTAATTATAAATCTGAGGTGATCAATTACACAGTTTAATCGTTTTAGTTGTATGTTATTATTTTGAATTGATAAAAAATGAAGTTTGGACGACTTATAATATTATTATATTAATTTCATAATCACTTCATTTCGGACTATAATCAATAACCCATTGTCATCGATGTATTATTTTTTACTGTTTTATTATATTGACCTTGAAGATTAAAAACTTACATTTTGAAGAATTACTTTAAAGAGTATTAATGACAACGTTTGGCTGATAAAGTTTCTCCAATAACACTTATAACTCGTTTAATTTCGATTTCCTGGTGGACAAAATACGCGCAAGCTGCGCATTTAACAGTTCAAATATGGCACTTTCGATTTCAGCTAATAATACGAAATCACGTTCGATTCCAGCAAGTATTTTGTTCTGCAAAAGTTGAGTAATTTTAAGTATGACTTGCAAGCTCCGTATGAAATCGAATTAAAATGACAGGTTTACCAATGCCGCTGTGAAAACGCTTTTACATTTCCTACAAATTATTTAAAGCTGTACTAAGCAAATCAAAGTAGTTCGATATGAAAGCAAACTTTTATTGAAACACCTTAATCACAAGACATTAAATGAACAACGGTTGACTGCATGGTTACTTACCTCACGCTATCGATTTCGTTGAAGTCCGTCAATAGAAATTCGAGAATTTTATAAAACACACGAACCGAAAAAGAATGCAGCCCAAGTGAAACGAGACTATAACAATGAATCAGGCTACTAACTCTGCATATATCTGATAAATCAGTGTTATCTGTACTCTGATAAAATAATATCGGATTGTAAGAAGAAAACAAGAATTACTTGTGATAATGCTTTGCCAATGGCGATGCGAATTTATTACGTTTTAGGAAACTTGAGTGTGATTTAATATTATATATATAAACAAAAATAATAAAATATATTAATATAAACTATTGATACAATATAATTAGTCAAAATAATATACGAACACTGTATTTATGCAATAAATATTTTTAACTTTTAGAGGACCGGTATTTTAAGGGGCATATCGTAAACTGGTATAAAAAATATTTTATATCATTGATTAATCATAGGCAAAGTGTCGATTATGGGATGCACCAATATATTGGCTTTGCGGTACTCTGCAGGTTAACTTATAGAATTTAAAAATATTGCTTGTTGAATTATTAGCAAAAAATTTCGTATTTCTTAAATTTATACACATTTGAAATTTAAATCTGGACAAAAAATTTAACAGATTATAATTTTTATAGATAATATAATTCTTAATAGAATTTTATATAGTTATTTGATTTTTTGGTAAATTAATTTTAATTTTTGAACCTAAACTACTATCTTTAGTATATAAGACAAATTTGTAAATTATAAAAATGCTAAATGCTAATTTTAAAAAGATTCGTCTGGCTATTCTTAACATATATTTACTGACAAAAATTCGGTGACTGAAAATAATGAATATTGCAGAATTATTAAAAGTTACTATTTCTTTACGATAATTTGATCTTCAGTAAATAAATAATTATTGCGAAAATAAAACAATCATTTGAAAACAAATTTATAGTCATAAAAAGTTACAAAAACTCATCAAAATTTACAACTACTGATTATTTAGTTTGTAAATAGTAAATTTACTGTTCTCATTGCATGAAGATTAATAAATTTATTTTAAATTTAAACGAAAGGATAGAAAGGAAAAGAAAGACAAGGATAGTGCTTAATTATTTTATTTCCGTCTGTAACATTAGAGCCAGGTCTGAATCCTGTTTACAGGGTTACAATAATGCATTTGCGTGTGTGAGTGTCGGTGTGTGCTTCAATAAATCCGTTATCTGTGGTTATACAAATTCTACATTTACATAACTTTTTGCTTCCTTCCTTCTTAATACGTGGATGAACTTGCGCGTTCGGCGTTCGGAGACGCGTCCGATATATCGATGAATAATTATAATTTCCCTTAATACGTATATATAAAAGTCGAAGATACGTTAATAAATAATATAAAAAGACGCGTATGTATAAAGTATATATAATACATGGGGTAAGTATGCAATGTATAAAAAGAGCCTTTCTTTTTAAGTCTTAACGCCCGCTTGGCTTCTTTTTAATTCTTGGCTCGCGTCAAACGCGGCGTTGAGAAGCTTACTTATTACAAAAAAAATGTACAACACTTCGTATCAAACGTAAAAACTACAACATACTTTCACTCGTTTTCCGCATTCGCGCGTCTCGTTTTCGACAATATTTTTATAATTTTTTTTTTTAATTTTATTTCCTTAAAAATTTCACAGTTTTAAGGAAGCACTTTAAGTGTATTAACGAGTCGTTGGAAGATGTTTCTTTTCATCTAGAAAAAGAAAGTCTTAAAATACCGACGCGTTAAAAAAAGTATTAATAATTGTTTACATTATTCTTAAGTGGCATACATCTTTGACTTTTCTTATCCTAAAGTAGCGAAAAATCTCTTAGTTACCGACTGAGTAAAATATGTAAATATCAAATTTTTCTTTAATATTTTATCAAAAAGTGCTATTTCAAATGTTATATCACATACTAATTTTAGAAAGTTATGTAAATTCTTAGTCTTATTCGGTAAATATTTCAGACAGTACTCTAAGTCTAATAAACTTATTTTTACAGAAATTCAAAAAGGATTTCACGTAGACTATAAAGGAATAATGATATCAAAATTTATTTCCTAAATTCATAAATAAACTACGAATTATTTTTAAGCGCTTGTACTGTCTACTAACTTTTCGTTGTATATTCATGTACAAAAAATGCATTGAGCATCTACGAAGTAATTATATATGAAGAAAAAGAGATTTACAATTGTTAAACAATAGGCGATAAAAATGGCAACAATCTTCTTCTTAAGTTGGCAGTATAAAGCTATCAAATGTGGTGTTCAACGATACATTGCTCAGTCGGTAAGGAATGACTTTAACATCATATTCTTAAGTACACACTTCGCTCACGTTTTAAGTAATCCAGAGTCGGTTATTCTTTAATCTCGTCATCATTTTCACAATGCACGAAGAGACGAATGCTCTCTAACCCGTAAAGATTCATTTAATAACCACCACTTTCTACAGTTATTATATATACGTATGTAAGATATATTACACGTGCGTAGACTATTTATATATTCTTTATTCTTATATATAATATTTATGTCAATACTGCAACAATCGAGTCTGTTCGATGTGATAAATCTTCTATAATAATCGGGGACTTCGAAATCTACAGCTTTTATATAAGTTTCTTTTTAATTTCATTTCTTTTTTCGTTTTCTCAAGCTCTCTCTCTATTATTAAATTATTTATTATCGTCACCCAGTGACTTGTGAAAACGATGCGAAAATGCCCTGACGCCGTGAGAACCAACGAGTATGAAATACTGAATTTCGGGGTATGTAGTCGGGCAGTTTCATTATTTATCGACTGCTGGCCTCTGGATTCACACGAATTGTGACTTTGTTGGTGAGGGCACTGGCGAGCTTCTCGATGTTACCTCCTGCTACCACTTGGCCGTTCTCCTCGATAGGTTTGCTGGGTTCTTCCGTGGAAAGTGCAACTTCGTTTTCCTTTTAACAGAAGAATATTCATTAAAATTTGTTAAATTAATTTGCTTGACTTTCTACTAACTTTTCAAAACTATTAGATTGAAATTTACATTTGAAATTGTATAAATTCTCTTTTTGTTCAAACGTGCGTTATATAAAAATATATTAAACCTGCTCTTTTTCAATAGATGATTATGTAGCTATTTCAAAGAGATTAATAAAATATATGAATTACACTACTGTTCCAATTTACTCGGTGATACTTTATTGTACAATAATAATTTTAGTTTAAATATAAATTTCTGATAATCTCGTTATCTACGTGCATTCAATACCTATATGTGTTCATGTCATACAAAATTTATTTTCTTATACACGATTGTTAAATAACAAGTCTTAAACCCAAAAGTTTTTAGTAAAAACCAATTGCTTTATCAACATGAAAAACAAAAAAAAAGATGTAATCAGCTTTGTAAAGGTAATAATTTTTAAACGTTACTTGCTAGAACATGTATACAAGAATTACAAAGAACTACAAAGTAATATTTGAGATGTGGTAATTGATATTTAAACTGCGTTAAAACATGTGATAAAAATGTCCAAACAGCGAAGTATTCTTGACTATTATTGAAATATAGTGCAAGGGTGATAAAATAACAATTTATATATGCAGAAACTTATTAATATTTTTAATATTGTAAAATTAAAACTTTACACTATTCTGCATACTATCGTAAAATGTTATTTAAAAATCCCTATATTATTTTTTTACAGAAGATTTTTTGAAAACTTCTCAAAAGCATTTTTATTTCTAGTATAAAATGTGAAAATGAAATTTTGTTTAAAGTAAAATGTTACTCTTCCATAGGCGAATAACAAAAGATAATAAAATAACCAACAAGTGTCTTGCTGGGTTTGTCTATATTTACTTGACAAATATGAAACAGTTTATTACTGTTTTGTAGATCATTCTTCCTAAACTCAAATATTGTTTTATTTACCTTCTTACAATTATACAGTTTATAAGTTATGTACATGCGTAAAATCTACTGAGACCAAAGACGAGCAGTATTTTTATGAAGTACTTATTATTTAAAAATATAAGTACTTTAAGAACTTTTTTATAAACACTCAGTATTTAAAATAGTATACTATGTACCAAGAGCATAAAGTGAAACTTTCCATTCTAATTTGCATTATGCGTCATAGGCGGGCAAGTATCGCGAATCAGAGACAAATACTGCGACCCTACAAGGAAATGAAGGGTTTATACACTCAGGATGTAAACAATACTTTTTGTCGTGCATGTATTGAATTTGGTATTTCTATTGGCCAAAAACGCGGTAGTAAAGTAATTGTTTTTGACTCGATAAACATGCGCCAGTTTGATTATTAAAAAATTCGTATTAGCCAAGAGACTGTTAAGTTAATTTGAAATTATCTGTATATGATTGACATAAAAATTTGCTTGCATAATTACAGTTGCCTGTATATAGATAATTCGGAATTCATCATTTATACTTTATAGTTGACATGTAATTGACCATATATATAGTTGATGTGAGCTGAATGCATATATGTATGCGAAAATTTCTCATCGACTATTAACCGTACATAGTGATTCCTACATAGTTTATTTACTATTTTAAATACTGAGTTTTTTATTGACGTGATTATCATTCACATTTTAAAGTGCTTTTTACTTAAAGTTATAATACTTTGACATAAGTTCTGATTAACATGCATAAGTATTTGTCTTTATATTTTCTGGTGGAAAAATTACGATTTTGTTTGTTATTGAGTGTAATTCAAGAATTTATTATAATAATATGACCTCGAATACTTACTAAAATAGAGGCCGTTGATTATAATTTTAAGAATATATCTAAAAATCTTGATTTCTATTTTGATTTATTGATAACTACTTGATAAGGTATTTGTTATCAGTACATATTTTCTAATACCTCTATTTTCTTACAAATCCTATATTAATAACTAAAAAAGAACAAAATACAAAAGAGAAAGAAGAAAAGAATAGAAGCAAATCAAATAAAGAAAAAGAAACTAAATCTTGCATATGTCCACCACGCTACATCCCTTTGAACCACTTCGTCCCTCTACATAATTAAAGTATATTTCTAATCCAAATTTCTGATTGTTTAATATTCTACTATAAGTATAAAGTAGCACTAAAACCACTGCCATTAAAAAAAAAAATATAAATAAAAATCCGTATTGACCATATACGGAGAAGATTTATCCAAGCGGATTCAGCGTGGCGTCCAAACTAAAAAAAACTCACCCCCTCAGTCTTTTTTCGCAAATTCGACCTCTGCAGCGTGGCGACGAGTTCGTTCTGAAGCCGCGATACAACAGGCGAGGCAGTCGAGCCCTCTTTCGAGGTATTATTATTACCGCCCGACTTGGCCTCGGCCGTCAGGAAGCCGAGCCTCGAGGGCTGCTTCGAGTCGGCCTCGTTATACGTGCCGATTCTAATGGCCACCTTGCTCACGGCTTTGCCGGGCATCGCGATGCCATTTTGTTGCATTTTGTTACAGCCGTTCGTCAGTCTGATCGCAGGTTTAAGCGTACCCGCGCCATTTTGTTGTGTCGCGCAGCCGTTCGTCAGTCTGCTCGTAGGCTTGAGCGTGCCCGCGCCGCCATTTTGTTGAGCCGCGCAGCCATTTTGTGGCTTGGACGGGAAGTACGTGGGCGGGGGCTTTGGCACTTGTACGGTCGAGGGACCGGAGTTCTTGAGCTTGAAGGATTCGATGCTCTGCATCTCGACCGCGTCGTCTTTGCCGTTGGAGGAAGCGCCCTTATTGACTGCCGGCTTATTAGTAGTGATACTAACAGTCGGTGCCGGAGCGGGACTCGCGCGCTTTTTTTCCTCAGTCTGAAATATGCGCGGGTTTGTTTTAGAAGTTTTTTGCCAATTACCGGTTGTTTGTTTGGAGGATATAGATGTGTATTATAGATTTTGAAGAGATGAGATTTTAACAATTGATGAGAGATCGGAGCCCATTGAAAATATGGTTCTTATGATATATACTGATATTGATGCCATGAAAAGAAAAGTTGGTAGAATTTGGTCGAATAGATTATGAAGATGTGCATGAAATTTTGATCATTTAAAAAAGTGGTTGTGAAAAGTTTTTGTAAACATGGATTAAGAATGAAAAAGTTAAAATTATTTTATTAATGAATTAGTAATAATTTGTTTCAAAAACTTTGTTTAAAATTTTATTAATAATATTTATAGATTAAGGAACATTCATAATCGATCATAAGAAGTCTTTTAGTTCTTTGTGAATTGAATAATTCAAAGAGTCATGCTCTTATTTTTTATGACAATATAAATTATTTTTTTACTTATAGTGAGTTTCACTTGGAAATTAAGATCAAGTCCATAAAATTATATATAGGTAAATATTGATTGATAGATATTAATCAGTCCAGAACATAATGTATAGGATAAGATACAAATGTAATAACTGCAGTTGACGCGACGTGAAAGGCAGAAAAAGTGTGCGATGATAGTCGAATTATATGATAATTAATTACAGACTTCATATTTTTCTTAACCCAAAATTATTCCGTTCCTTTTCAAAATGCATCGAGCATGTACTGGTACAGCTCGAAAGCCATTTGATTAATCGTGTAATAAAGACGTATTGGTGCAACAAGATTATTCGAAAGTCAATGGTAAAAGAAAGGAGTGCGTTGAAGTCCTGGTATGCGCTACGTGACGGAATACAATTTTCGTTTATAGAATGGAGTGGAAAATGAAGATCGATGAATAGCCACATTAGGTAAGGGTGACAGTCCGTTTTTGAAGTGTACGCACATGATTAAGTGAGCTTATGAGAAAGCAACTATTTACAGCTGAAATTTTTATATACATCTTGCTCTGATTTCTTGACTTTCACTTAATTGCTCATCTCCATTAGCGGTGTAAGCTTTTAAAAAAAATTACGATATAACGAATAAAACGTATCAATAAAGTCAAAGTTTTAGACGAAAAGATTGATATCGCGGAGAACGTAGGAGGTAATGAAAAGATTGTTATAAAAACCTAACTTACTTCGATCGCGATTGTATGAAGCGTTTATCGAAATTACAATGTCTTTAAATTGTATACGTAGCTACTTCTTATCTCAGAAACACCATCATTATGTACATGCTTTGAAACGACGCGTACGCATTCAATCTTTCATGGAGTCACGAGAAGAAGAAGGTGAGATAAATTTGTATACCTTAATAAAAATCGATCAAACTACGCTTGTTATTTTCTAAGATATTTAAGCTAAAATAAAATTATGCGAACTAAATTATAATGTTAAAACTATAATGTTAATAGCAAAATGTTATGCTTAATTAGCAAAAATTAAAAGTATATATTATTGCTAAAAAAAAGTTAAGAGAATGTTACTTAAACGCAGTTCTTAGATTTGTAAGAAAATTTGTAAATTTTAATTTTTCTTTCGAAGTAAAATGTTTGTATTTGCTTTTCTTTAGCATTTTCTTTAGCATAGTTCTGCGTAATTTGTTTATAATTATAATTCAATAAACTATAAAATACCAAATTTTTTCGTATAAAAATATTTACAACCATTTGTAAGTATGTTATTCTAGCATAGATATCTTTCGTATAAATGATCATTGAAGATGATATATTTACAATATGAGTAATGTTTGAATAATGGTAGTGAAACGTGCGGATATGATTAAAATTTATATATGTATGTATTTAAACTTGTAAGATATTCTATAATGTTTTGGAAAGAATTTTTGAATATTCAAATTATTAATTTGTGTGCACTGAAAGAACTTTATCGAAAAAAATATCAAAAATATTTATTGTCATCTTTACAAAAAAAATTATTACTGCCTGATTATTTTCTCACTCTTCAAATTAAATCTATTATTCGCCATTAGTCCCCCAATCCCTCCAAAAATCCTCATTTATTTCTCCCAGTGCACCCGCGGCTAGCTTAAACCTATACCGCGCGCGACGATCTCACCTGCTCAACGCTGGGGCCGTTGCTGCTCTGTTCAGCCGGCTGGTTGCGCTGCTGGGCGTTGCTGAACATCCGCTGATGGGCGCGCTTGAACTCCTCCATGAGCTGCGGGCAGAGAAAATAAAAGCTACAGATATATACAGAGGCCGAGCCGCACTCTCGCATATACGACCATTATGGAAATATCCCAGCGAGCTCGCTCGACGTTCATTGACTTGCTAAAGAGATGAGGGCCCGAACTGAATTGATACACGCGGGGACTTCCGCGAATCGCGAATTCGCGTCGTGCGATAAGCGCTGCGTTTTCGCGGCGGCGATGCTGCCGGGGCTTTTGCTTGGAAAGTTTGAGAGAGGTTTGGAATTGAAGCAGGTTTTCGAAGATTACGATCGCAGTGCGGTCAGAGAGATTGATGGGGAACTGCCTTTTTTAACGAGAGAAGAGTCGGTCAGGTGGTGCGTTGGTTTTCACGATATTGTTTATTTACTGTTTATAGAAAATAATAATGTAAGATAGATATGTATACTTTCGAAGGTCAAGAACGTAAAATCTAATTAGCAACAAATGATGCTGTTATAAATACAGTTCCATCCAGTTAAATTACAACAATTGTACCGTAACAAACCCTGAAGCTTTCTTGTCAACCACTCATTTATTCTCAAAGATCTCTAACGCCATGAAACCCAATCCCCTCCGAGCAAAGTCAGATCCGGTCACAAGCAAGACCATCCACGCCCCGGATCCTGCGAATCCGTTCGCCGATGGATACAAAAGCCAATATAGCAAAGCGCGAGTTCACCGACCTTATCGTGCGTTACTTTCTGCTCCTGGGCCCGCAGGGCCTCGGGATTCTGCGGCTTCCGGGGTTCCTGCTTCTCGGACTGCTGCGCCGCCGGGTCCTGCGCCGAGGAGGCTGCATTATTCATGCTTCGCTGCAAGACAAAGGCTCGATTAGTGCGAGGTGTTGATAAATTATACAAGAGAGGGGCGGGGTCGAAGAACTCTGTGTGTGTGTGTGTAAGGGGAGGTGAGACAGATAGTCGGTTTGGAGGTGATAGATTGGAGGGTGCAATAAGCGGGCTTGTTGCTTTTTGATGTTTGGTTTTTTATTTGTTGGTTGAAGGATTATTTTATGAAGGTGAATATCCTTTTTGAGTTTGGGATTGCTGATTAACTGATGACAATATAAATTTCACTATTTATTGGAAAGTTAATTTCTACTGTACAGAGATAGATACCGATTGTCTATATTGACTTTGTGGCAGCTTCATGTATCAGATAATGACCAATAATTGACTAAGTGCAAGATTTAAATTATTTACAAATCCTACTAGAAATTTGTTTATTATTTGGGCAAATATCTAAATGGAGGATCTGATATCTGTCGGCAAGCGTTTTAAATAACTCTTGTCATCTAAACTTCGCAATAAAATTTGCAAAAGTAATGAACTCTTCCTGAAAAATAATCTTAACCAAATAACCCCCACTCCAACCAACCCTCCCTCACCCCAAACCATCGAAACCCCAAAAAAATCCACAAAAGTACCAACCTGCTTGGCCCGCCTCTGCAGCTCCTGGGTAATAGCTGTGCCGAGATCGATCGGCGCGGGCGGCGGCGGGGGCGGTATCTTCGCCGGTCCAGGCGCGGCGCACGGCTTGCTGGGCGCCGTCACTGTCGTCCTGGCCGGCTCCGCGACTGCCTTGGCACCTGCGGCCGCCGCCGCGGCGATCGACGAGGCGAACGCGCTGCTGGCCGTCTGGCCGCTGGCCGCGACAACTGGCTGCTCGCACGACGAGGAGGTGGAGAGCGAGGAGGAGGTCGAGGCCGTGTCCTTGCCGCCGCAGCTGGACTCGAGGCTGGACTCGGTCTCGGTCGAGCCGGTCGAGCCCATCGACATCGTGCTGCCCATCTGCATGCCCATCGCGTTCATCGGCTTCGTTTCTGGAGGTGGGAGAGAAGAGTTAGTGATGGGATTGATGGCGGTGGGTGATTGGGGATCGTAGGTATTTTGATGAGGTGGCTCGTTTATGGTTTGGTATATTTGAAATATTTTAATTATTGTATTTAATGTTTTAAATGTTTTTGTTTGAAAAATTGTTTGTTAAAAGTCTTGGAAATTAATCGAATTTGCTAGGTTGTACCTATACTACAGTCAGTGCGAATAAGACCGGATGCTTATTAATGCATAACTATAGAACGTTCTTTTTTAATCAAGTATTTATTCATATTTAAGAAAGGAATTTTAACTAAATATAAATTTGTGATAAATGCATAATAAATATACAATCATTAACTGCAAATTTAAAGAATTACGACAAGAGAATAAAAGTACCTGATTTTATGTAAATATCCGGTTTCGCTTTAATTTATCCACTTATTAATTTTAATTATATAATTATTCTAACTACAAAGATTGACGATTAACATTATTTTTAATGAATCTTGTTAATACATCATAATTTTAGTAATGTAAATTATTCTTCTGATGTTAATCATCCAGAGCAAAATTTTGTTTGTAAGTATACGCGTAAATACGTAATTATTTTGTTATTGAATAATTTCCTTTCACTCTGTATTTTATGAATTTATTTATCCAACTTTCTGCTTTATGATAAATACATCTGCAATTAAATCCATTATTCTTCATAATTATTAATTATTATTCCCGCTGCTTTTTAAAATTACTCTAATTCCCGAATACCCCTAAATGTTTGTAAACCCATAATACACCATCCTTATTACACGAAAAAAATCATCAGGTAGTAAATGCATTTTTCGATTAATAGCTATTAAATTTCGAAAGGAGAGAAGTGCCGATTACAATATACTTAGCGAAGCTTTCACGAAGATAATCTGTGAAATTATATCCGCTTGAACTTGCTCCACAAAAGAAAGTAACGATATTACGCTTCGAAAATGCGCGCGTGAGAATCTCGAAAAAAAAAACATTGCAGGCCGCACAAAAGATGCTCCGACATCATCCCGCCCCATCATTAAACCTCAAGGCCGTATAAGTCGGTAACTTCAATTCACTCGAGAATTTAGCGAGGTTGAGGCCTCGAGCCGTCAACCCTTTGATCCCTATTGTTTTACCTTTGAAGTACGTGAATAACTTTGAGCGGATGCAATTTTGCTTTGAAATATATGGGGCAAAAGTTTCTTGTTCCAAGTTTCGTAAATGGTAATTAATCTTTGCATTCCTGGCGGGTCACGTGTTTAATACAAATATTTTCGATTTATTTATTGCCGTAATTTTATTAAGTACTTATAGTAAAATTAAAAAATTAATTAGCAGAATGTTTAAATATTCAAAAAGTATTATCGATTAAAATTGTTCAATAAATCCATTCTTCAGTTTAAAACAAAATAAACAAAAAAGTAAAAACTAAAAATTTTACAAAATTAATCCAAACTTTCAAAAAATTAAAACGAGACAAATCATCAGTACTCGACCAACAAACGTTCCATCTCGGACAAATCCTCGCTAAAAATCCAACATCTCGAGCCGTTTACCAAACCGAATAACCGTACACAACGAGCCGAGCTTAACAAGATAAGAAGGAAGTCGAAATAATTACCCGCCGGCCACTTGTAGGGCAGAGGCGGCGGCATGGACGGCGGCGCCGGCGGACAGGTCTGGTGCACCTCGACGGTCGTCACCGTCTTCTTGTCGGCGCTCGCCGCCTGCCTCTGACCGCCCAGCACGACGCTACCTCCGTCCGGCTGGCCGTTCTCCTGCAATGCACACAAGCACACACGTGTGAGCGAGCTCCGAGAGTGTCTCAAAAGCGAAAGTGGAAGAGCGGGATTCGAGTGACCTACTTAAGGGATTGGAGGGTTCTTCTTTTATTCTTGGGTTATTTGGGCCCGGTGCGTCATTGAGTGAATGAGGGGATTTGGGTGGGCGGTGTGTGTGCGGGTTTGGTGGGATGGTTTCTTGCGAATTGAATGAATGGAATTGGGGATTTTAGGAGTGGAATTATTGCTTTGGTAGAATTTAATTTATGATTTGAAAAATATGTTGGATGAAGATTAAATAATTATATTGTAAAATAGTGCGAGCGTGGATTTGGTTTTAAAATGGTTCATGGCATTGTATGTTTACACAGAATATTTGTAAAATCTGAAAATTAAAAATTGTCCACAAGTGTAATTCTTCATACCCTGATACTTTTTCGTTTTAACGTCAAGGCACACACCAAGCATACGGAGAGAAACGAGCTCTAGAACAGTTGTCTTAATCTGATAATGAGCACTTTCGTTAACAACGGCAGTTATAGAAAAGTATGGGTTTTCAAAAGACTCAATTAAATTTAACCGCTTAATGAAGTTAAATGTGCTACTTTAATCGCGCCGCTTCTCGATGTTTCTCTTTAATTAGCTTTATAACTAAGACCCAGATTGATCACTTGAATTTCCGATAATTTTTTTTATCAATCGAACACCCTTTGTTCTTGGCAAATCGATTTTTTATTTAAACTTATGTGCTTTCGGAGCTTCTTCGTCGAACTCATTTGCACATATATGAGAAGGCGTTAAACGAAACTTCATAAATCCTGTTTATGAATGTCAGTTCGCAAACAAAAAAAAATATAGCTTTCGAAAGGATTTTGATCATTTTTGAAAGGTAGAAAGTAAAAGCTGAGTTACTCGGCTCTTAAATTTACCAGCATGAAGAATCGAGGACTAAAATAGTTTTCTTAACAACAAATCTATATCTCTCACCCTATAAACTTATAAAGTCTGCCTTTTAAATTCTAAATCTACCAAAATGCAAGAACAAACACAACAAATTTCAAATCACCAAAAAAGAAAGAAAAAACTCAAATTCACCTTATAACACTCATCAGCACGTGGCTCATAAGCCGGCTCACGAATGCCGTGCTCACGCCTATACTCAGCCCTGCGATCGAGCTCATCCCGCGGATTAGCGTCGAAGTCGTGACACTCGAAGTCCTTGGGTGCTACTGGGTCATAGAGTGGCTCCTCGTCCAGGAGGTCCTGGCTACAATCGTCGTAGAGGCCGGTTCCTGCGCGCATCGGTGGCCGCGGGGCGCGTCTGAATTGCTGTTGTTGCTGGCCAACGCCGTATTGTTGTTGGGGATTATTTTGGCTGATGCGGATGATCGTCGTGTTGTTCGGTTTGCGCATCCATTCCTGAGACTGAAGGAAGGTTGGTGTTAGTTTGGGGATTTTGATTGGTTAAAGGGTTTGGGTGCTTTTTAAATTGTACTCTGATGAATTTTTTATTAAGTTGTTGGTTTTTTGAGATATAGATGAGTATAATGTAGTAGTTGATTTGGTATGTTTGTTGAAATCTGAAGTTTTATCAAATGTTTTATGAATTGTTTCAATCAGTAAAATACCGCTTGGATCTGTAAACCAATATTTTACAGGATTTAAGCAATACTAAGAATCTAATAATACGTATTTTAGTATTACATTTAATCTCTATAGTTGTTACGGACAGAATTGAAGTTGATAAAATTATTTAATTACAATTTTAAATATTTAAATTTTTATTTATTCCGAATTCCGAAATGAATACAAGTAGGGCTTATTGGGAAAATACACAGCGTTGAGGAAAGCTTAAAATTTAGAAAATTCTTTTATTGTCTTTTATCTGAGCAAAAAGAGTATTTGAGCGTGTACGTTAGGTGGGGGTAGTGTGTAGGCCCTCACGGAGAGGGGGACGTAGGGG